>OX101785.1:27696056-27723556 GCA_944452715.1 Ophion slaviceki | reverse complement strand
GTTTCGTTTAATATTTTTACATTGAGTAAGCTTCGTTTTCGTGATTTTCTTGAGTGAGACTCGTCGAGGCAGTCAAGCATCACACTCCAAACGTAATCAGCCATCATGTGTGTGTGCCCCATCTTTCCTGATACTTATCTTCCCTGATTTTTGTCGTGGTAGAAGCGTTCTCCTTGCTCTTCATTGGAAGAGCCAAGATTTTCCGCGAATTTATCTTGATCCTTTATTTTTATCCCGGAATAAGAAAAAAGAGCACTTTTCACGGAATCTATAATCGTTTACTACACTTTTCAATAACGTACTCTCTACATATACCGGGTGTCCCATTTTTATCTTACACCTGATTTATCTCGAAAAATACTGCTCCGATCAAGTATCGAGTATAAAAAAACTTTTAACGTTCAAAGGGGGACGTAAAAAAGGTTTTTATGATCCAAAATTCAAAGTACTGACGTTAAGACGGCCGATATGTTTTTGAAAAAATGGGAACGTGACTTTTTCCACCAAAAAGCATGTTAGGTCAAAACTAACAACTTTTGTACGATTTTTTTATAGCCGTCATAATTTTTAGGCTAGAACACCATATTTTTACTATTTTCGCGCTATCCAGAATGTACTACGAGGAGTTAAAGTCTTCAACATCCATAATGTAAGTGTGTGTTGGTGTGAGTTTGGTGTGAGTTCGATTGGGTTTGTTCAATAACCAGAACAAACCCATACAAGGATTAGGTCTCTGCGGCTCGTTACCTCCGTTATCAAGCAAACCCAAACTAACGCAAACGAGCCCAAACAAACTCACACGCACACTTACACAAACAAACTCACGCCCACACACACACGCACACTTACAAAGACTTCACCTCCTCGTGGTACAGTCTGGATAGCGCTGAAATAGCTTTAAGGGGTTACCCCCACTTGCGATTTTGAAAAAATCGACTTTTTTTTATTGCATTTTTTTGAAGTATAAGTATCTGAGAATATGTCCTGAATATGTCCTGAAAATGTTCTTCGTGTAAACTGAAATTAAAACTTTAAACGCGTTTTTCTCAAAATGGCATTTCTGAAGTCGGTGACCAAGATTACTCAAACACTAATGAACCGATCTTCTTGAAATTTTGCAGGCTTATTTAATACATAAAAATGTAGTCTTTAATCGTTCGATTTTTTTTCGAAAAAAAATGGCCGTTTTATAGCCAAAAACGGCCGTTTTGTTTAGTTAAAATCGAACCATTAACTTTGACTGTCCGCCATTTTGTGAAAAATGAATATTTTTTAAAATCCTTCGATTAAAGACTAGTTTATACTTATATTTGACTAAATCCATCCGCATTTTTTTTTTCAGATGATCCACTTCGCCGCAATGTTGGTCACCGCAAACCGTGTATATAAAAACATTATTTCATTGACGGCCATTTGCCACTAAACAATGTAATATTTTTCAATAAAAAAATTACGGAAAGTTCATCAAGATGTGTTCTTTAAGATGGTATATTGATCGATTAAAAAAGTTTCGTAGTTTTCTTTAAAAAAATTCATGAAAAAGGCCTTTTTTGCGCTACAAGTGGGGGTAACGCCTTAAAAATGGCGTTCTAACCTAAAAGTTATGAATTTTATTTTAAAAAATGCCTACAAAGGTTGTTAGTTTTGGCCCGAAAAGTTTTGTTGTGAAAAAAAATTGATGTTCCCATTTACGAAAAACATGTCGGTCATCTTAACATCACCAGATTGAAGTTTGAAGCAAAAACAATTTTTTTAACGTCCCCCTTTGAACCCTAAAAGTTTTATTATACTCAATACTTGATCGGAGCAGTATTTATCGAGATAAATCAGGTGTTAGATTAAAATGGGACTGCCGGTGTAACCAAATGTATTAGGGTAGTTCAAATAACCTCGGTTTCACTTTGCCGCCATCGACATATCACTGAATTCATTTATAACAGCAAACAATAAAGTGAAAAAAACAAAGAAAACATCTATTGAAGGATCTGCTAACGTCATTCACTATGAAATTAGAATTCATTTAAGGTAGTAGTTTCGCCAAGGCGTTTTGCTATAGATTTTTGTTTTATTTTGAGTACACATTCAAGACACTATTAAGTGACTACCTGCAATATTTCAAAAGGATTCACCGTTCTGTATTCGTGATATTGGCAATCAAAGATTGCAGTTTTACACGTGTTCTTATGGGGAACGGTAGAAAATTTCACATTTCATGCAATAATGTCGAAGCTTTGCTACAGGTTTTTCTTTAAAAAATCTCAATTACATATGACGAAGTGGGTAAAAAACATCATAAATTTTGACCGTCTCGTTTCAGAGATATCGCGATTTAAATTAACGGGTTACCCCCTCTTGTAGCGCAAAAAAAGCCTTTTTCATGAATTTTTTAAAAGAAAACTACAAAACTTTTTTAATCGATCAATATACCATCTTAAAGAACACATCTTGAAGAACTTTCAGTAATTTTTTTATTGAAAAATATTATATTGTTTAGTGGCAAATGGCCGTCAATGAAATAATGTTTTTATATACACGGTTTGCGGTGACCAACATTGCGGCGAAGTGGATCATCTGAAGAAAAAAATGCGGATGGATTTAGTCAAATATAAGTATAAACTAGTATTTAATCGAAGGATTTTAAAAAATATTCATTTTTCACAAAATGGTGGACAGTCAAAGTTAATGGTTCGATTTTAACGAAAAAAACGGCCGTTTTTTGGCTATAAAACAGCCATTTTTTTCGAAAAAAAAATCGAACGATTAAAGACTACATTTTTATGTATTAAATAAGCCTGCAAAATTTCAAGAAGATCGGTTCATTAGTGTTCGAGTAATCTTGGTCACTGACTTCAGAAATGCCATTTTGAGAAAAACGCGATTAAAGTTTCAATTTCAGTTTACACGAAGAAAATATTTTTTTTTGTAAACTTACATAGAGTCATCTATTCCGGGCCCATACAGAAGTTCTTCCGCCGACGATGCCGCTTGCAAAACTGCAATAAAAAAAAATCGATTTTTTCAAAATCGCAAGTGGGGGTAACCCCTTAAGCAATGTCTAACAACACTAGCGCCACGAAGCGACTGGAGCAAACTAGAGCCGGCGATCTGGCAGCGCTGCAAGCGTTCGGTGCGTTCATCGGTAGAAAATGTATCTAGAGACGCGGCAGATTTTTTATATTTACTTTTTATATATATTGCTAGATCAAAATTAGTAAATGAGTAAAATTAAAAATTCGTTGAAACAATAAAAAACTTTTATTATCCATTCATTGAAGTGAAATTCATCAATTCAACGATTCACGATACCATGTCCCACATTTTCGTTGTTCATAACTTCTACATGGTTCTTCTTTTCTTTTTCTCTAGCCGGTATGGACAGTCTGATACTAAAGTGAGGGTTAGGTGATGGAGGGAACGTTGTTATTTTTGGAACTCTAAGCATTATATTAGGTGTTTTCTTCATTATTTTATAGGTTTTTACATCCTGATAAGATGTACAACCTACATTATAAAGATATGCGCAATATTTCGAAGCTTTTATCGATTGAGCGGAGAATAAACTTTTCAACGTGACTATGGCGAGACTACAGAAAAATCATACGAATTTTGCCGGCACCTAGAACATTTTATTTTGTCGACTCCTGTTATCATCCAATTTTCTCAATTGCGTCCACGTTTATTTCGTAGTTTCACGTATCAGTCCGTAATCTTCGGGCAGCGTGTCTTAAAGTAAAATCGTTCGCGGTGCTCCATATAACTACCATACAGGTCGCACATTAGAGGAGAAATTGCTCAAAGTACGTAGCTGCAAAAATCGCGTGTCTTTGCAAACACTGAGGCATAAAAACTTTTTCAATTTAACTAATTACGCGTGAATATATTTGTGCGGCGAGCTTTTTAAATTCGTTGACTGGTGATAAGCATGGTGTCGGCGCTTAAGTTCACCACGGATTGTGAACGTGGACACGAAACGTTAACCCTGAAGTATGATACGGGATTTATGATCTACGTTTCCATGTCCACGCGAGATAATCGTAACTTTGCTATCGTTTGATATTTTCAGCCTTCCGTACAAAATAGGTCAAGCGATAGTAATGTTACAACTACACGAAAACTCCGACATTTCGAGACTTTCGAGGATATTTGAAAAATAACATGTTTTTTTTTGTTCAACTCGTGTTTTAGAAATTCTCTCGGCTTTTACATTTTTCGTCCGTACGAAATCAAATTCTTAATTGTCCGAAGCGAAAGAATTGTATGGGTTAAAAAAATGTGTATCCCACGATCTGTTATGCATATTAACGGAGACTTTGTCCTTGGAGTGCCATATTTCAGGTGTTTACATTTTATTTTTTTTTAAAGGAAACAAGTAAAGCTTTTTGAGTGCGGTTTTTTTCTTGCTTTTATTCATGATATACAGAACGTTAAAAAAATGTTTTTTTGAAAAAAAAACCAAAATGGCGGCCGTTGCAGCTCCGCGAAAACAGGTCCTCAAATCGCGGGAGGTAAACGGCTGATATCACTGCCCCCTCTTTGTTGATGTGAAACACAAATTCAAAGCATATTATCAATCTGTGACCCTTTGGTCATGGAATGACGAATGGGTTTTTCGTTTAGTACAAATTTCGGAAAATGGCAACTTAAAAAAAATCGAATTTTCGCGTTTTTTTTCGCATAAAAAGATAAATAATAAATGCAAAAATGTATCTATCGAAAAAACGATCCGTCATTCCGTGAAGACATATTTTCTGAGTATGCTCTCTAAATTTCAGATCGATATGTTAATTACAGCGGTCAGGAGCATGTCAGCCATTTTTAAAAACGTGTTTTCGAGAAAAGCGCGTTTAAAGTTTTGTAATGTGTTTACACAAATGTGTTTATAATTACCGTTAATCGGCAATGCCTGGTCCATAGAGGCATCCCTCCTCTTCTTCTAGATGCTCATGTTGAGCTCAAATTGATTTTTTGAAAATTTCAAGGACAAAGTCTCCCTTAAGTTGTGGTCATATATAACGGATTGTAGAGTCGCCGAAGCATGTGCAAGCGCTGGTTGTATATATAGGTATGTAAAAAACAGCGATCTATGTATAACGATGACACGAGACGAGACGCGGTGAGCGTCGCGGTCATTGCCTAATCAACGTCGCGGTGTCCGTTCGTCTCGTTTCCTTCATCGCGCAATCTCGTCTCATGGCACTCGTGCCATGTATCGGTCACTCTATCTTACTTGCTGCCTCTCCCCGCCTCTCTCTCTCTCTCTCTCTCTCTCTCTCTCTCTCTCTCTCTCTCTCTCTCTCTCTCTCTCTCTGTCGTTATCGACTATCAGCTTTGAACTCGTGTTATTTCTGTTGCTATCATATATGTTGCTAGGTGTGTGGGTACTTCGATAATAACCACAGCACATCAGCAGACAATCCGGCGTCGTAATTATACAATATCACTATGTATATATTTGTAGGAGGCCACGTCGCAGTAATTATATGGATATCTTACACAGTAGCCATTCTGTGTGTGTGTGCGTGTGCGTGTGTGTGTGCGTGTGTGTGTGTGTGTGTGTGTGTGTGTGTGTGTGTGTGTGTGTGTGCGCGTGTGCGTGTGCGGGTGTGTGTGCGCGCGTGCGTGTGTGTGTGCGCGTGTGTGCGTGTGTGCGTGTGTGTGTGTGTGTGTGTGTGTGTGTGTGTGTGCGTGCGTGCGTGCGTGTGTGTGTGTGTGTGTGTGTGTGCGCGTGTGCGTGTGCGTGTGTGTGCGCGCGCGCGTGTGTGTGCGTGTGTGTGTGTGTGTGTGTGTGTGTGTGTGTGTGTGTGTGTGTGTGTGTGTGTGTGTGTGTGTGTGTGTGTGTGTGTGTGTGTGTGTGTGTGTGTGTGTGTGTGTGTGTGTGTGTGTGTGTGTGTGTGTGTGTGTGTAAAGGGTGTTTTGCGCATGGAGCTACACAATTTTTTCGGGTATTGGGGGGCCATTTGCTACTTTTTTCACCCTTAGACTCTATGTCCTAAGTATTACGGTAATTAAGATATGATTTAAAAAAATTTATTTTGCACAAATGAAACCTAGTATATTCACCCTCTCGCCTCAAACGTAACTCACAACCCGTGGAGCGCCAATGGATCTCCATCTGACTAACATTCTTATTTGCTGTAAATCACCTAAAACTATTTATTGTTATTACCAATAACAGATTGTAGTTGTAAAATAATATTTTAAAAAATATTTTTTTTGTTTTTTTTTTTCATTACCCGAAATGTCGTCTTTAAATCGTCACAACTTTTTTGTTTGTGGTTGCAATAGCACGAAATAACTTTAGTTGTATTCTGCAATGTATGTTTATTATAAATAAATCATTATTTGATACAATTGGTTTCAACAAAATTACTCATGACCTTCCAAAGTCTTAAAAATGCGTAGATGTATGAAAAATGTCAACTTCTAAATTCATTATACAAAAAAACTAACAGCTATTTTGAGCTTAGCTTTGTTTCAAAAAGTTCACTAGTTTATACCTTTTTCAACGGTATGCTACATGTCATAGAAATCAATCATTACGCGGTGAAAATAAAGAGAAGAAGTTTTTTTTATAACGAGTTTAGGAGTTGAAATTTTGCATACATTTGCACTTTTTGAAGACTGGAAGCTGAAGAGTCATTTTCTTGAATCAATTGTATCAAATAACGATTTATTGATAATAAACATACATTGCAGAATACAACAAAACTTAACTCGTACTATTACAACCACAAATAATAAAGTTATGACGATTTAAAGTCGAAATTTCGGGTAATTAAAAAAAACGAAAAAAATAATATCTCTATTACCATGACACTTATGTTAGGGCATAGGGTCTAAGGGTGAAAAAATTAGCAAATGACCCCCCCCCCCCCTCCCAATCCCCCGAAAATCTGTCGGTCCATGCGCCAAACACCCTGTGTGTGTGTGTGTGTATGTGTGTGTATATATATATATATATATATATATATATATATATACGCACCCGTATCCGCGCGCACGCACATGTATGGGCATGTGTGAGGACTTCGAGTTTGTATGCGGAACTGTTGCTAAATATATATGACAAGTATACATTTATTATGCTAGTGAAGGCAAACGCGGAAAGTATTGCGTTGGCCATCTATGTAGAAAACGTACCAATAATGATTTCCGATCATATAGTCGAAGGCTCTTTCTCCCTCCCTCTCTCTCTCTTTCGCTGCGATGGCCACTACTTATATGTTCATTTTTCCATTTCTGCTTCTTAGTTTTAAGCTCGCATAGGTGGTTATAATTATATTGTTAACTAATTTCGGAACAGCCATGACGAGATTCCGAAAAACACGAATTAACAGCCAAGGACCTGAAACAGTGATCGTTTTATCTATTACTCAAACTCGTAATCAATCATTTTCTCCGATTGTACTTATTATGAAATTGCCAGATATAAGTGTCAAGATGCAAAACTCGGCTTACCGAAATCGTACGGTTTTCCATATACGCAGAGAAAAAAATCACTTGAGTCAACGTAAATGCTCGTATACAGGTGGCCAACCAAATATAGAGATGAAATATTAAGGACAACGAGATAAAATATTAAGAACAGATTACCGTTAATGACGATGGGAAATTCGATTTTCTATTTACATAATTTGCATCCTTAAGGGGAGGGTATGGGTTTTAGTGTGAAAAAAACACTTCTTTGCGATTTTTTTCATCTATATGGATAGAGTAAATTAATTGAAACCTTTTGTACATTGTTAAGTGCCATTTCAAGAAAATTTCGTGAAATTTGTACGTGAAAATATTCACAAACAAGCCGGTGCCGCGTTTTTCTCGAAACCACTTTTTCAAAGTCCGTGTTCACTGCCGTTTGAAAACTACATGACCAATTTATTTCAAACTTGGTACACACTTTCTACATATGAAACACCTCCCCCCAACGGTTAGTTTGAGTTTTTTTTTACATTGAGGGGGTTTTCCACCCCCAAAATGGCAGAATTTTTCGTGAAAAATAGCACTTTTCACTTTACATAACCACCAAAAATTTAGAAATGAAAAAAATAATAATAATGAAGCCCGTTGGGGGGAGGATTTGATGATACTTTGACTAAATTTTAATGGTACTTGATTTCAGATAATTTCTAGCTGAGATACAGTGAACACCGCAAATCGTGTTTTTCCAAAGGCGTTCTTGAAAAACCTTTGTCACCGGCTTGTGGATATTTTTGCGTACAAATTTCACCGAATGTTCTTGAAATGACACTTAACAATGTACAAAAGGTTTCAATAAATTTACTCTATCCATATAGTTGAAAAAAATTCGCATAAAAGTGTTTTTCTCACGCTGAAACTCCTACTCTCCCCTTAAAGAGTTTAGAACTCGTGGGTTTGTTTGTTTGGGTTATCAAAGAAAAGAAAAATTGAATTTCGCTCGTTTCATTCAGATAAAATTTATATGGAGTAAATGTTATTTTTTTTACCATATCTGATATTGATTTTCAAGTACATTATTCGTTAAAATATGAATATTTTATGTTGATTGAAAAATATTAAGCAAATGTCTGAATTGGTTAAAAAAGTATGCGAAAAAAAAATTTGTTTCTTGCGCATTTCGTTGAAAATTCAACCAAATCATGGCCGAGCGTTGCCGAAATTTTAGGTGTGAGGAAACCCGTAGTTCTCGGAGTAACCGCTAGAAGCCGCACGCGCGCGCATTTCTCGTACGCGTAGCGCGAACCGAAAATCTACTTAAACACCGGAGAAACTCCAAGGAGTATCGCTTCTTGGCCCGTGGCTAAGATCAAAGTGTAGCATCTGTTCTTATCAGTTGAATATCTGATATTCTCTCCATGGATATTCCATTGGTTACCTGATATTCTCTCCACTATTATCGTGGATGATCATTCTAATGCTCACTTTTTATTTAAGATTTAAAACAAATTGAAAAACTTAAGACTCATGGCATATTCGTTTCGATGTAGTAAATAAATAATCCATTCCATTGATTATATTTTCGTACGAAATAAAAAATATTGTAGCAACCGCTTAATTATTTCATCCATACATCTACGGATTGTATATAGAACGATTGCAATAGAATATAATTTTATTTGAAGGGTAATGTAGATATTCAGAGAACAGAAGAGCTTTTAAAATAAAATAATATGTTATTTGAATCAGCCACATTTTCCAATATTTTATAGTATCGTAACAATCTCATATATCGGTGGCACTCCGCGATCAGACATTTATTTGAATCAACCAATATATTTTTTTTTATTCAATTGGTTTTTTCCTCAGTGTACAATTCTGGACATGAATTAAAAATTAAAATAATTAAACCCTATGCAACCAATATTAGCCTGCAACTGATTTCATTGTATATCGACTGAGCGATCGATTCCGATTTTTTTGGAATATCTTCTACCTGTGATCATCAGTTTATTTGTAACTAGTCGTCATTCTCTGCTCTCAAATTCTCCTCATCGAATCAAATATTGTTCTTTATATGTAAACACCGCGTATAGGTAAAAATAGACCAACTGGTTCGCCGAAATCCATGCAAGAAAGCCAGAAGGATTTTCGGCGCCAGCATAACGATAGAATAATACCGTATACATATACGTACGGGTGCACATTCATATATTCGACAAAATCGAAAAGGTTCTCTTTTATGTACGCGGCGTTTTACCCAACCCACGCATACAGGTTGACGTCTGCCTCTCGTCCCGTTCGCCTCCCCCTTCGCCGCCCTCTCGAGAGCTATCCTTTCCATATTTTTCATCTTGTATGCTTTTTCGCGTATTTTTCTTTCTGCCGGACGAAGGGGCAGGGGCGAGGAGGACCGGGCTTGTACTTCGGCCAGAGCCAATACGTGAAATATTATTTCAAGCTCTCGTGCTGAGCATTCTCAGTTTCGTCGACGTGGACGAGTGCAAATTCGCGTGTCTCGCTGCCTCGTTCTCGTGGAAAATTCCGGAAAAATCTCTTCCTTGCCCGGTGACATCGAGAACGTAAAAGCCAGGGTAGCACTTTCAAGCGTTTTCTCACGGTTTTGGAACAATCTTACCCATCGAATCTGCACCAACTTGACGTATGGGCTATACATATACACGGACCCTGGATTTTAATGGGTCTGCCGTTTTATCGTTTTTCCCTCTTCACCCCCCACCTCTCACGCCTTCCTTCCTCTTTTTACGAGCACTAAAGTCTCGGGCAAATCGCGTCAACGTCGAGCGGGGCCTTCGGGCGGAGAGAGAAAATGTGCGAAAGGGAAAGTTCCCTTTGTAAAGTGTTCCGCTTGTGAATCCCATACCTATATAACGCAACGTACAGAGAACTCGGTTTAAAATAATCCACACACCCATACGCAACTGTTCGCCCTCCCGAAAAATTCCTCCTGTATGTCGTTATTTGGTTTCAAATATTTTCCCCATTTTTAAAGGGCGTGGGATTTTTTAACGTTCTTTTGTCTTGTCTCTCAGATCAGAAAATAGTTTCAGGAGTATTCGAGTGAAGCTTGATTGATAGTTGAGGCCTCGAGCCACTCTAGGATTTTCCAAAAATCGATTTTATTTTTATTTTTTTGTTAAAAAGGTAACTTGGTATCTATAAAATTATATTTCAAAAGATTGTGGGTGTGGAAAATCTTTAAGTACTCGATTTCCGAAGATTGTTGAAGATTAAAGGTATTGAGACATTATTCATGTCGTGACTTTCTACTAACTTTAAGGGGAGGTACCTGAGTACACGGCGAGATAACAGGTTAACTTCGGGAATTTTTATCTGAAAAACTAATGTTTCGATTGGAACCCGGTTTTTTTTATTGGAGAATATATACATTGAGGTATGTTTAGGAATTTTTTAAAATAAACTCGTTGACTGGAAGCGATTCGAACGCGATTATCTCGAAACATAGTTTTCAAAGTCGGTGCTAAATGTATCTCGATAACGGCTTGTCCGATTTTGTCCACATTTGGATACAATATTCTCCGGTAGTTTTTCTCGTTCGCCACGTAAGGGTTTTTCATTTGATTGAACCATTGCTTTTTTATGCAATGTGTATGCAATCCAAAATCGTCGGAAATTGCGAACGAAAAATGAATGTTAAATTAAAACGGTCGCAATTCCGTCAAAAATGAAAATTTCAAAAAAATCCTACCTGGCGAACGAGAAAAACTATCGAAGAATATTGTATCCAAATTTGGACAAAATCGGACAAGCCGTTTTCGAGATACATCTGGCATCGACTTTGAAAACTATGTTTCGAGATAATCGCGTTTGAATCGCTTCCAGCCAACGAATTTATTTTTAAAAAATCCTAAGCATGCCTCAATGTACATATTTTCCAATAAAAAAACCCGAATCGAAACATTAGTTTTTGAGATTAAAATTCCCGAAGTTTACCTGTTTTTTTCCGCCGTTTACTCAGGTACCTTCCCTGAAACGCGTCTATCTCAAAACTACATTTTTCGAGTCGGCCGGACTCATAACTCAAACAAATTTGCAACCGATTCATTCGAAATTTTAACTGTACATTTAGAATTACATTTTCTAAGGCACTACGTAGGATTTTTTACATTATATTGCATAGTTCTTTTTTTTAAACAATTTTCGGACGGTTTTCTTATAGCATTTTATACTTTTTGATTTAGAAATGCGCCATTTTGACAAAAAACAGTATATAAAAAAAATCCTACGTACTTCTATAACTATTCCTATACATAATCGAAAAAACTTTAGTGTCTCATCATAACTCAAAAATATAGGAGCTGTTGGTCCGGCCGTTGACTTTCCAGAAATAAAGGCGTCATCGGAAAAATGCTGCACAGTCGCCATTTTGACATGTATCACCGTGAAAAAATAATTTTATGTAGTCAATTACGTGTATAATAAAACTCCTATTTTGTAATTTCGATTTATTTTATGGTTTCGCTGGAAAAAAATCACAGAATATGCCCTTTTTGGGCTCTAGGGTGGCCTAAGGCCTTAAGGTATCCCTTTCGCGAACTCGAATATTCAAGAATAAACTGATTTTCGTCTACACCAAGTAAAAATACATACCAGTATACTGGTAAAATTTCAAACCAACTTACGGAACTTTTAACGAAAAATGACGACTCTAAAAATCGTCGCATCTATACGGCACTTTATAGAGCCACGCTGGCCACATTTCTATTTGAGGGAGGACACCACTGTAAAATTTTCGAAAATTAATTTTTTGGAAACACTTTTAAAAAACCTTTAAACCTTCAAAAATATGGCGCATATTTGTTTATAGCTGAAAAAAAAAACAGTTTAAAGTAATTTTCGGGCTATTTTTTAGGGGAGTCTCCGAGCGTTGGAAAGCGCTTTCGGTGATGCCACGCCGGTGGACCTAGTACCAACTACCCAAAATACTGTTCGAATTTGAACTTGAAAAACTTGAAAAATTTGTACGAGCGGTTTTTTCGAGTAAGTGAAAATTGTAAAAAATATATTACTCATATGAAAATTATGGTCGAGAAAACGAACTTTTTTTCAAACTCGTCTCTATTTTTTTTCACTATTTTTATTAAGCACCTCTGCAATTTACCAATGATTGTAAAGGGCCCTGCTTATGCCCCTACAAAATACGACCCTCCAAAAGGAATACCTCAAGCTGAAAAATGTATTTCAAATAACGAAACTGCATGAGATCGGGGAGAATAATTTCAATTGTAATAAAAATACCAACGATGTTAAAGTTTGCATAGTTACAAGCGCAAGCAGAAGTATATCTCTTAATTTTTCATTTGATTCAAAATCTTTTTTTCGCTAATTCACTTTGTACATCTCTAGGAGGGTCCTAAAAATTTTCGAATAATTTTCGTAACGTGAACCTGCAAACAATTTCGTTTGGCATGCATAAAATCAGCTTTCATTATATTGCAATTATGCAAACTTCAAGTTCGTGAATACCAAAGATTCTAAAGTCACAATGATGTTTATGAATTTTGAAATGAATCACCAAGTTTTAAAATAAATTTGTTATTGTTTCGAAATTGAATGCCGTTCTCGTACATCGGTACAAGTAAAAACTGATAATTAAATATGATCGATATCGATTAGTCGATAATTTTTTTCTTAATTATTTAATTAATTCTATATTGTTCCATCCGCCACACAAATCGTATGGGAAGCTTCGAATCATTTGGAAAATCCATTTATCTTAGTTTAATTGCATAAAGGTCCACATCCGGTGCACAACGTTTAATCTGCCTGCGACCGAATGCTGCACATAACTAACGTTTATTTATCGAGGTTGACAAGCTTCAAGAATTTCGCCCCAGATCTCTCCGGATCCAGAAGCCGTACGTAGTTCCCGCACATGTATATTTACATACAGCGTGTCCGGAATCGGAATTCCATAAACGTCCGAAATATTCGACGAACCGCTAAACTAACATCAGAAGATACTCATCTGACGTTATACTCCGAAATCCGAAGTTCAGTTCTTGTTAGTCTGTTATTGGTATACGAATATGTAAAAAAAAAGATCGTGCAATTAATTTTCACTGTTTTTCTAATGCGTATATAGAAAATGGAAAATCCATGGGCTTTCTTTCTCCCAGAAAATTAAAAAACAAAACTATTTTCGACAAAATCGACCAACGTCCGCATCGATACCTTGACCTGAAAATAAAAATAATGTTGGCCTGAAAAATAAAAATCAAAAGTTTTATAATCTATATATATGTAGTTATCGCTATACGTAGACGTTTTTCAAAAACAGTAATCACAAAATGGCGGGTGTTGAAAATAGTGTATGTAATTTTGACTAAATTTTGACTTATATTTTTCGGTTTTAAAAATACTGAATTAAAAAAAACGGCTACGTACAACGATAGCTACTTTAATTACGGAAATGTTGGTTTTTTAAATTGAAAATCAGATTCTGATAGCTAGACTTATGATTCCGGCCAGGTCGAGAAAAACGCGATTGAAAGTTTTTTAGCTTCTAGCGCTAGTTTTTCTCACTAAATCGCCTGTAACTTGGTCACTTTTGAATCTTTGAACTTCAAAATTGGTTCCCATATTCTTGAATATGTATACTTTGACAAAATGCAAAAAAAAAACGATTTTTTACCCACCACGGTGGTGTCCCGCCTTAAACAAGTGTGTGCAAGAAATAATAGGCCTTAGAGCTTTTAGCGCTGTATAATAAATTGCTGATCGGATTCTAGCCTGTTTGATAATCATCCATTTGAGCTGGATTGTCCCACGTGTACATGCACTATAAACGTAACGCTATGTTAGACAACGTTTTAGTTGCAAAACTTCAGTTCAGTTAGAGTCGTATACCTCTGGTCCCACGAACAAAAGATTTCTAAACTCCACAGTTTCGGCGTTGCAATGTTCTCCAAGTTCGAGTCAAAGTGCAGAATTCTCTTTCTGTCCTCTAGGGGTTAAGATGAGACTAAAACTTTGATTCCGTCTGATACAAACGGGACGTATTGTGTGGACGTTCTCGCTATTCCAGAATCTCCCGAGGGAATCGTACTGTCGGAATTTTCCCTGTCGAGAAGTCGCTACACAGAGCACTATAAAGCACGATCGATACGTGTCTTGTAAAAAAAATATGCCCCGAATAATGAAAATAAAAAAACCGATGGTTGAAAAAATAATATCGTACAGTCGTGCTGTATATTGGAATCGGAAAAAATTAGAACGCTAGTTTTTTGACAGGTGATTTTGTAGGTGCCGCGGGTGCTAAATCCAAGTTCGTCTAAAATTCGGGATGTAGGGTTGTTTTTAGGGGATGAAGGGGGATGGGGTGGATTAATGCCAAAGCACAACCCCTACCAGGTCGGCGCCGGGAGACAAAATGTTCAGAAAAATCCGGGCTTTATTTTTGTCCACAGCGCCGAAGTCGTGGAAGTTCATTTAGGGGGTGAAAAAGTGGGGTGAAATTTTGAAAAGTCAGTTTTAACTCGATAACTCTTTAGGAAAAATTCATACAATTTTTGTTCAAATGGGAACGTTGTAGCCCTTAAAAAGACGCGTCGATCGAGTATTTTATCATCCCTCGCGTATAGTATTTTCATCCCCAAAAAAGATTCTGAAATTTAACAAAAAATTGTTTATTGAATAACTGAAAAACAATCGATTTTTCGGGGATGGTTTAAGGAAAAAGCCTGCTTTAGAGGCTTCAAAAAATCGATTTTTTCGAGGATTTTTTTGGGAAGGAAAGAAATATTCGATTGAAACGAAACTTTCAGGTTTTATTGTTATATATTTCAACAGTCTTCTCAAATTTTTTCATTAAAATATATGTCATATTATGCCTGGTACAAGCATTTCGCCGAGGCGCCTCGAGTGTGCATGTGTCGTGCGGCGGGAAAGATGCAGGTCGCAATTTCCATCTGAAACAAAAAACCCAAAAAAATTTTTATTTTCAATAGTATAGCTTCTAGTTAAACCAAGAAAATTCAACAAAAAGTGAGAAATTCGACAATTTTTCGCAAATTAAAAAAAAATTCATTTTTGTTCGAAAAAAAATTCACTTTAGATTGTTTAAAAAGTGGGTTAATCATGACTTTCTTAAGGTTTTTTAGGTTCAACAAAAAGAGAATTTAATCCCGAATACAATGAATTTTGTCTCGTTTCGATAGGACGTTTAATTTTTTCCCTATCTTTCCCGCCAATTAGGAAAAATCGTAAAAATGAAAAACCGAGAAATCGCGCGTCAAAGTTTTCGTATATAAAAAATCGTAATTTTCTTGAACTTACCGCAATAATATGCTAATCAGCGATTCCTGGTCCATAGAGTTGCCCTTCAGACTCTTCAAAAACCCTTTGGATACGTACAATAGTTACCATGGGTACAATACATACAATAGATCGAGGGGCGGAGCGCGGGCACTCCGAGCGATCCGGCCGCTCGTATACCTGCTCGACGCTTGCTCACTATTTCTTCTGTAACTCCGAAAATAATTTGAATTTGCTTTTGAAATTTTAGGGACACATTCTTGGATAGTTTGGGAAGACATTTATGTAAAAAAAAATCGATTTTTTGAAGCCTCTAAAGCAGGCTTCCCCCTTAAATGTACGAAATGAAGAGAATAATTTACTCTATATTTTCGTTTCTATGGACCACCCTTGAATTTTGCTTTTTCCAACCCCTCGCGGGGGTTGAAAATTAAAAATGACATTCTGGGAAAACTATTGACCGAAAATAAAGAGATACGAATTTGGCGCTGTGGCCAAAAATGTAGCTGAGGGTTCAAGCTACAAATTATTCGACGGCGGCGAATTCGTGCGATCAATAGTTTACCCAGAATTTCATTTTTTATTTTCAACCCCCAAGAGGGGTTGGAAAAAGCAAAATTCGAGGGTGCTCCATAGAAACGAAAATATAGAGAAAAATATTCTCTACATTTGGTACATTTAAACTATACCCGAAAAATCGATTTCTTTTGAGTTATTCAATAAACAATTTTTTTTGTATTTCAACAATTTTTTTCGTAGTGGAGATATTATCGGAGAGTGATGATCAAATACTCAATCGACGCGTCTTTTTAAAGACTACAAATTTCTCATTTGAATATTGAATTAAAACAGGTTTTTCAAAATTTCACCGCAGCTTTTCACCCCCAAAATGAACTGCCACGACTTCGGCGCTGTGGACAAAACTAAAGCCCGGATTTTTCTGAACGTTTTGGCTCACGGCGCCGACCTCGTAGGGATTGTAGTTTGGCATGAATCCACCCCCACCCCCTTCATGCCATACAAAAACCCTGTACCCTGATTTTTAGGCAAACTTGAATTTAGCACCCGCGGCACCTACAGAATCACCTGTCAAAAAACTGGCCTTCTATTTTTTACCGATTGGGGTTTTTCAGCGATAGCACGATTGTACTAATATACCTTTTAATCTCCAGGCAATCCCGAGCAGAAATATTGTCAGGCTGGCCTGATATTTGATCTGCGCCTGATCAGCTTGTAGTAAGAAGGCCTTACTTAAGTTTGCCGTAATTTGCCTGATCAAGCTGGGGTCAGGCGGTGGTCGAGCAACCGGACTTACGGCTTACTTCAATTCGCCTGATCCAGCTAATTTCAAGCAATCATCATGTAACTGGACTTCTACAGTTTGGCGCTAAAAATGTGCCTAACCTCATCTTGTCAAATGATACACAGACACGAGAGAAGCACGAGACTAATTATTAATCACTTTATACATTTTTACATATAACGTGTACGTTGTGAATAAGATGGACAAACACAATCGGAAGAAGATTGCGCAACGACTGTGTCTGCGTGAATAGCGGGCTCTAAATAAGGGAAAAAATGAAGAAATAATACAGCAGCAGGTTAGTATAACAATTAATTTTTTCAAAGACTTACAATTCTTAAATCTATAAATATAAATTGAATTAAATCTGACTGTAAATTAACCATACGCCAAATTATATATGCGTTGGTTGAAATATTTATTATGATACATTTGACAGATCCGGAACAGATCCTCTCAGCGAGGAACAACTCGAAATTCCTGAGGATTGGCATGTGTTGGCGCTACCACTATGTAAGTAGATTTATATTTGTTTTGTGTATCGCTTTTATGTTTCTTTACTTGGTCCGTCTCCTTTGTCAGAGCAGAAGAAGAGACAGCGTAGGCCAACCAAATAATGGTAAGCTGACAGCGTAGTTCAATCTGGTAAATGTTTTGCCATCGGTGCTGATTAGCCCGGACAGTGCAGGCTAACCGAATAATAATAAGTTAACTGCGCAGTTCAGTCAAGTGAAAGTAATTCCATCGGTGCAATTTAGCCCATAAGAAATGCACTTCGGATGGACATTACATTCACTGAACTGACTACGCTGTCAACTTACCATTATTTGGTTGGCCTTCGCTGTACAGCCTCGGACAGCGTAGGCTAACCGAACAATGACAAGTTGACTGCGTAGTTCAGTTAAGTGAAAGTAAGTCCATCGGTGCAAGTTAGCCCATTAGAAATGCACTTCGGATGGACATTACATTCACTGAACTGCACTACGCTGTCAACTTACCATTTGGTTAGTCTTCACTACAGGCCCGGACAGTGTAGGCTAACCGAATAATGATAAGTTGACCGCATAGTTCAGTTAAGTGAAAGTATTTCCATCGGTGCAAGTTAGCCCATAAGAAATGCTCTTCGGATGGACATTACATTCACTGAACTGCACT
This sequence comes from Ophion slaviceki, assembly GCA_944452715.1. NCBI lineage: Eukaryota > Metazoa > Arthropoda > Insecta > Hymenoptera > Ichneumonidae > Ophion > Ophion slaviceki. Next base: position 27,705,384 of record OX101785.1, on the reverse strand, counting down.
ACGCTGTCAACTCACCATTATTTGGTTGGTCTTCGCTGTACGGGCTCTCCTGCTTCGATTCTAATTTTCGTTAAAAAATGACCGCTCGCAGCTTTTGCAACAATTTTTTTTCTTCTTTAAAGTAGATAATTGGATGGTGAGAAAAAGGAAAAAAAATAGAGCTCAATTTTGTGCCACCCTAATAAAATAATGTGCATACCTTATATAGATATATATGTAGACATTGAATTCTAAGTGGGATGAACATTTTCGTATTTTTCAGTGGCTGTCATTTCGAAATATAGGGAACACGGAATAGAAGTTCTTTCGAAGCAAATTGGACAAGCTGTTGGAGCGGTATCAAGGCCTGATTAATTCAGCAAAAGACTGGGACAAGTTTCGAGCGTCGCGTAAAAAAACGAACAGAATGCCCAATATAATGTTTCCTAGAAATGTCTGGTCATAAAAACGTTGAGCTCTGTTTACTTTATTCACGAAGTTTCTAAAGTTTTTGTTTGAAAAATATATTAGTTTATTTCGGGATGATAAGTAGAATACAGTGGATATCTGGAATACAGTGATATATCTTAGTTTATTTCGAGTTTTTGTTCTATTACAAATACAAGAAAAATGATGTTTGTTTTCCATATAGATATATGTGAAAAATATATGTGATAAATTTTATATTAAGATTAAAAAATAAACGATCAGCGTTATTTATAAAGTGGTACCTTTTTCTCTTTTGTGTATGCGTTGTATTTTTTATTTCAGGAAAAAATCGGTCATCCTGAGCCGTGAAAAATCATATGATTTTTCATTTTGATCAAGCCGTGAAAAATTAAGCCCTTATCAGGCCTTAATTTTTTACGCTGATCAGGCCTTGATCTTTTACACTGACCAGGCCTTGATTTTTTACCCTGATCAGGCCTTGATAGTTTACCCTGATCAGGCCTTGATTTTTTACCCTGATCAGACGGAAGTCAGGGATTGTGTTTCAAAAATGATCAGGGCTTGATAAAAAATTCTGATCAAGGCTGGAAAAAGAAGTCAGGATGCCTGATCAGGTGCTTATTGTAGCTGGAGCAAGATTTCTACTCGGGATAAATCTTATCGAGTTTGCATCAGCATATAAAAGTAACAAGGATAACGAGCAATGATTGCAATCCCATGTAGGATGATCGGTAGTGGCCAACGATTGGCCGATGCTCGACGCCGAGCTTGCCAACATTGGCACTCGAGCTTGGCCCGATCATCGACCGAGCCTCGGATGATAAGAGCGGCCCGATATTCGCAATCAATATTGGCCCTAGAATGGCTTATGAGAATCGGCCGAGCATCGCGTAGGAGTTCATTCGAGAATCGGCCAACAATAAATCCCTGTCAAGATTGCCATCATTGGCACTCGAGCTTGGCCCGATTATCGACCGAGTCTTGGCGGATAATTGTGACCCGATATAAGATCACCAAAATAGGTCCTGCACTGTCAAAAAAAAAATTAATTATTTTTGTATTGTAATTCGTCATTACCTGGTCTTTCGAAACGATTAGTTCGAAGAAAATATTTCACCTATATGGGACTCGAACCTTGAACCTACCTACTTATAGCCAAGCACGCTGCCCCTATGCTACCGAGTGCTTATAACATTTGAATCGCACATATGGCATAAGAGACCAAATGGATTCTCATCATTATTTGTATCCCACAAACTATATGAATTAGTTAATATCATTGTGATAATTAGAGAGTGTTATCGAATGACATGTTATAGAATTTTCAAACCTAACCTATATATATAATTTCTCTCTCTCCACCCTCTCTACCCCCACAACACTTTAATATGTGTTTTGCAATAAAGACAGATCATTAGTTCATTAGTTCAAGTTTAATTTGAATAAATAAATATATTTAAAATGAATAATTCCAATAATGGGATGCAATAGGAAAAATTTGATTTCACGAAAAATCTAGTTAATTCAAATAAAAAATAAATAAATAGACGCGGTTAGTTAATATTAATAGAATTTTTCTGTCAGTGTAGGATGGTTCATAAAAATCGGCAGAGTATCGCGTATGAGCTCGTTCGAGAATCGGCCAACAATGAGTGCATTGATTTGGTAGTATATTTGTTAAGAATAATGTCCAATGGACTCGTAAAAAGTATTTATCTCGTTTCTCAATGACTTCGACGCGAAACAATGAATCGTCAATATACGAATTGCGGTTCGATCATGCGTTACTCGGCCGAACATTGGTCTCATATCGGCAAAAACATGATTGCCGAGTCTATACTTCGCCAAACATCGACCTCGTATCGATAAACCAATAATCAACGAGTCTATACTTGGCCGAACATTGGCCTCGTATTGGCAAACCAATGATTGACCAGTCTATACTTCACTAAACATCGGCCTCGTATCGACAAGCCAATGATTAGCGAGTCTATGTTTGGCCGAACATTGGCCGCGTATCGGCAAACCAATGATTGGCGAGTCTATACTTCGCCAAACATCGGCCTCGTATGGACAATCCAATGATTAGCGAGTCTATATTTGGCCGAACATTGGCCTCGCATCGGCAAACCAATGTTGGCTAGTCAATACTCAGCCGAGCATTGGCGTACAATGGGGTAATCGATCATCGCCCCGCCAACATTGGTCCAAGTATTGGCCGTTACGGTTCGATTGGCGAAACCTACATGGGATAATACGGTAAGAGTGATGCTAATTATTATAATATCAACTTCGAAAGATCGGGGGAGCATCCAGCTCGGACAAAATCATCATCAAATGTTATAAACTTTCCCCTTCGGGATTTCATATTCTTCGGCAAAACACTCAACCCTCAGCTAGTTTTCAAGATTTTTTTTCTTTCCTCAAGCTTTTTTCCCCATTTCCTTTTTAATTACTACAATTTTTTCCGTAGTAATGAGAAAAAACCTGCCTTCGCTCACGCTTTTCCGTAACGTCCGTCGAGACGTGCATGTGAGGCAAAAAGCCATTACTGTTATTATTATCACACGTTATACGGACTAGAGGGAACTGGGAAAACTCTTTGATTTACGAGGGAGGGTATACCGGAATTTCTCATCTCGATGAATTTGCTCGTTCTCGTAAGCTCTTGTCGTCGTATATAATTGCTCATTTCTTGGTGACGAATCTTCTCGCCGGTGCACACGAGTCCGGAAGAGAAACGGAAGGAGACATTTGTGCGAGTTCACGACGTCGTGATTTTCATCCATGTAGAATGTTCCCGGGTGCCCGGCGAGCGTAATTATTTTCGCGAATTATCTTTCTCGTATATGCAACAACTTAATTACCACAGCAAGAAGGAGAGGAGAGCGAGAAACAGAGAGCGACACAAAGTGGAAAAAAAAGAAAGACTGTGCGCTAAAGTGTCGCACAAGATTTATCGCCGCAACGCAAATATTTTTTATTATCGGGTAGAGGTTCATCAATTTTTCCCTGTTTTCATTATAAATCGCTCGTCATTATTATTCATATCTCCGTTTTACTTTGACTTGTATTGAATTGTTTTTCTTTATTCACACATTTTGTGTTCGTAATCGTTTGTAATTAGCAAACACTTGGTAACTTCGGTACCAAAGTACACTGATACCCAGAATTAAGATGGGCCACAGCTCAACAGCCGATTTGGTGTCGCAAAACTCTATTTTTTTTTTTAATTTTATCTTTTTTTCTGATCCTAGTATAACAGGCAATATTAATATTCTACGTAAGAAGCGGAAAATATACATTTTAGAAATAAAATTTAATTTTATTGAAAAATATCACTTTTATGAAATATTTAAACATTAAGTAAGCTTCTTTTTCGTGATTTTTCTGGGTGAGTCTTGTAGATAGTCTAGTCTCGCGCATAGAACTCCAAACACAATCAGCCAATCCAATCTTCCCTGATACCTATCTTCCATGATTTTTATATCTTGGCGAACGCGTTCTCCTTGCTCTTCACTGAAGCAGCCAAGATTTTCTGCGAATTTATCTTGATCCTTTATTTCTATCCCGAAATACTAAAAAAGCACTTTTTTACGAAAGCTATAATCGTTATTCTAAATTTTTTATAACAGTCTCCACAGGGTATCCCTCTTGTCTCTGCCACCCGAAATAACTCGGTAATTATCAACGTCACAAAAAATGTTCCAGACAAAAGTTGCACGATGTGAAGGGAGCCATCAAATGCGACCATTTTTTTATTTCCGTGGAGGCGATGACGCACAGTGGAGGTCACCTCCACTTTTTAAATGGTATGGTACATTTTTTTTCAACCATCTTGTGGAGCACCTCCAGCCGCATAAAAAATTTAAGGGGTCCAAAGTTGTACAAGATCATTCAAGGTCAGTATCGATTATACAAATCTAAATATCTCGGATCACTATCAAATATTTGGTAGTGATCCGAGATATTTAGATTTCTATTTCATTTTAACAGGTGACCTTGAATGACCTTGAACGACTTTGACCCCCTAATGTTTTTTATGCGGCTTGAGGTGCTCCACAAGATGGCTGAACAAAATGTACCATTCCATTTAAAAAATTGGAGGTGACCTTCACTGTGCGTCAGCGCCTCCACCGAAATAAAAAAAAAATTGGTCGCATTTGATTTTTTGCCCCCTTCAACACCGTACAACTTTTGTCTGGAACATTTTTTTGTGACGTCAAAAATTACCGAGTTATTCCGGATGGCAGAGATAAGAGGGACACCCTGTATAACAAAACGTATTAGGGTAGTTCGAACAAGCTCGTCTTCCCTCCACTGGCGTCGACATATCACTGAATTAATTTATAACAGAAAATAATTTTGAAAAAACAACGAAAAAATGTCTTAAATGATCTCCTAACAACATTTATTATGAAATTGGAAATAATTTGAAAACCCTGCGGAGTAACTTGAAATATAGGTTGCTATAGGTCTCACCAGTAGTCGTTTGACAATATATCATAAAAGTCTTGCCGGCACCAAGGAATTTCATTTCATGCGCTGACTACTGCTATTGATGCACTTTCAAGTTCGTTGCGAAATGTTTTGTTTAGCAAATTCTTTTTACTCGGACTCGGATCCTTTTTACGGATGGACTCAGAAGTATCGAATAACGAAATTTTATACGCCGGTATAACGAACTTTGCAATTGCCAGCGTGCTCATGTAACAAAATATTTGGAAATACTTTAAACTGACGATACTTCACACAGTAAAACGATCTGGTGGTTTTGAAGCTTACAAATGCAACGCCAAACACATTTGCCCCTCAGTCATTTAGGGGTACGATAAACTAATCGATCAATCAAACAATCTTTCTTTTCCGCCTGTCACATTTCACCCCTCGTTTCGCCGAATCTTTTCATGATTTTTTCACATAACCAGCAAAGCAAACACTCAAACATTACGAACCGCAAGCTACGTCCCTGTGTCCTTTTTCTTCTTCCTTATTTTTCTTTGCCTAACCTTTTCAATCATCTATGTACATAATGGACTGGCAAAATGAAAGATCGAGAAAGTGGTGCGTAAAAAAGCAAAAACAAAAAAGCAAACTCACTGAGGAAGGGAGAACCCGACTGACAGCCAGAGACAGCAGAAGTAAGCGGAAGAAAAGACCAAGTGAGCAAGTGTATTAGCAGCAATAAATAAACCCTGACTTCAGAATAAGGACCTCCATCTATATATGTATATCCCCCGCAGAATTATGTACGTAAAACGTACAAGACGCACACACAGATTTTCTGAGGTAAAAACCATACTTCAAAGCCTCCTCAATGGTTCGTTTATCTCAAGAAACCCTCAGCATGTCAACATTCGCACGAGGTAAATCTGCCTCGTCACAGCATCTGCCTATACCGTCTATATTTTGCATACAACGATTTAAAGAGCCTTTTGTTTAAGTATACTACCTGCTGCTGCAATGCCACCAAGGTTTACCTCATATACGCTCATCTGACGCCGTATGGCTGCAGACCTATTTGAGTTTCCGCATCGTCGATCATATGCATCTTTACATGCTGTTTTGCTTCAAGGGGGATTCCCTCTCTGGAAACTTTAAAAAATCTTTTTTTGCATAATGTTATAGTGTGAACTTTCGAGAATATTTAAAGACCAACCAGACCATGAAATTTTTCAAATTGACGAAGTTACACTTATTTTAGTGGAACAGTGTACGTCGGGTTTACCGCGATCCGTCGAGTTTGAACGCGATTATCTCGACCCTACAAATCTTGACACGGCGGGATTGATATCTTGAGTAACTTCCACACTATTGGCTTGAATTTGCACAGTTAGCGTTCAAACAGTAGTCATTTTGGGTTCACGATCGCATTTTTTAATTGGATGAACCATTTCTTAATAACAATGACTTCAGCATGCTGTTTTGCAAGAGAAAAATGAGGTTTTCTTTGGAGGAGCTGTCATTTTTGGAATTTTTCGAAATTTCGAAAAGTAGATCGTGAACCCGTAGCCAGTTGGATATATTTGAAGAAAACATTTTTTGTTTTCGTTTCAAATTACGTTTGAGCCTGGTAGAGACCCCGTCGTTTCGGGCCTCGCCGCTGGAGGACTGCAACGCCAACTGCAGCATCACGAACACTTTGAAAGATTTTCTTCCGAAAAAATTACATTGTAACCACAAACATGTGTACAACGTGCTGGAAAAAAATTAATTTATTCCAACCAATGTGTTACTAGAAAAAAATGCATCATTCTGACCCTTCAAATTGGGCTTCCAGAGAGGGATACCCCGTTAACGAAGATAACCGTGTCACAAAGAGCCACGCATCAACAGAGGAAATAATCATTACGTAAGATTTGCAGTGACCATCGAGAATGAATAGAGTGAGGCATGGATCTAAAAAGAAATAATTCACAGCAGCCATCTTTGTTAACGAGTACACGAATAAAAAATGTCGAGTCTTAATTCACGACATGTACGAACACATTACCGTACCCCTCTGTTTTATCGCCGGTTCGTTTTATAAAGAATTCACAAGACTGTGGTGTGTCTGCCCTGTGAAAATCCACTTTGTCCGAGAAAAAGTCCTTTTTCCTCACTCACTCATTCGCGTGTGCACCGAGTGAACCCGGTGGACCGAAACTCGACGAGCTCCATCATCCACCGGAAGCTCTCCCCATAAGCTGAAATTGTTTATCTCCCCCTCGACAACGGAGGGAATGGAAAACGACAACGAAGATATTTCTCCATCCCCATCTCGTCCGTCTCCTCCCGCCTCGTTGGAAAATATTTGCTCTGAATCCAGTGTCGCCGTTATGGCTAGTCCCGTGAGAGCAATGTGAAAAATCCATTTAAAAAATAACACAATGTGTCAGTGTAGCAAAGATGGCTCCTATTTTTCATCCGAAGATAAATGATTTTTGTTTGTTTCGGTGAATTTGATGAAAAACCTGTCTCTTCCTTCGGTACTAGTTGTTTTTCCCAATTTTTCTCGTTGCACGTGAAACTGTAAAAATCCGAATGAAAGGACTCGAGACTTTCTTTTTGGGGAAAATATTGGTGCGACGAGCAACAATGAAATTCGTCACGGCGATTTTTAAATAGCAATTGAACACTTTTTGTACTTATTTCGTTTTCCATATTGGCAGCCACAGGTGTGCAATATTAAACGCGGAGGAAAAAAGTTGATGGATCGTAATAACGATGAATACGGAGCTTATGCGACCGCAGTCTGCGGTGCATCTCAGCGATGGAAACTCGGATAAAATGCATCCACGGATAATGTTATTAGCTTTCCGTAATCTTTTCCGCTCCAGCGATTTGTGCAAGTCACTGTGAGATTAAATTCCTGCGGCTCCAAAGTCAAAAGACACATGGGCTCACCCAGTCGTGTACACACGACAACATTGCACGATTAGACGCACGTTGAATGTTTGAGAATTATTTTCTCCGACAGTACGTATGGCGATCGAATATTTTTCCAACATTTCCACTGGCCCAGGCCCAAGGAACAGCAACTACGTTTGCTCACGCAACCCCAGTCCCACTCAAATCTACGAACAAATATCGCCGTTTTGACGAATAGCATTAGGGCAGTTGCCTGAATTAGAAGGTCCAAAAAAGCGTTTTTTCGGGATTTTTTTAGAAGGGGACAAAACACGCGAGACCCTGTAAACTTTGAGGTATCCTTTCACGGATATTGGAAATATATTTAAAAAATTTCAACATGAAACAATAAATGACTGCAGATTCATCAGCCTATTCCATGTGCGTCTTGCCACTGCAGTCCCCAAATGGGCGGGAAAGATGCAGTTCGTAATTCTTGAATGAACCAAATAAGCCAATAGAATGTTCAATTGTCATATATTTATCTTCTGGGTGAAGTAAGAAAAAGCTGAAAAAATCGTGAAATTTGAACGTTTCTCAGGTTTGAAAAAAAAAAAAACGTTTAAACAAAAAGCAGATTAACGTGCTATAAAAACTATAATTTTTTTCAAAATTTATAATCACAATAGAATGGTACGAAGAACTATGTGACCTGACTTTCGGTCAATGCAGACACTGCAGTGTTGAAAGTTGCAATTTTTAAACCCATTATCTTCCAATCTAAATAGTCGACTGTTCTGAAATTTCACTCAAACATGCATACCGATATAAACAATATCTGGTTAAAATTTAAACATAATCTATAGAAATCAAGAGCGCGCGCTCGTTTTACCTTAAGGGAGGACACCACTGTAACTGCCCATTTTCGACGGATTCTTTTGGTTTTTTTTTAAGCAAGAAGTGAATTACATGGTCAAAAGAACTTTGAGGCCTTATGAGGTATATATTGAAGTATGTAAAAAAATGTATTTGTCAAAAGAATACAAAATGACGGCGCACGAGTTGCTACAGCACTATTGGTTTTCAGCCAACCCCCTCCGCAGCACGCAGTAGAACTGTCGTAAATTTAATCCTGGAACTAAGAATGAAATATTTTCGTGAATTATATTAGTTTTAGCAGTCAAGTACCGGAAATAATTAAAAAATAATGAAAGGAAAAAAGGAGAGACGAATTTGAAAAAAGTTTGTTTTTTCGACCATAATTTTCATACAAAAAGTGATAAATTTTTGTACAATTTTCAATTAATCAAAAAGAGCGCTCGTACTTGACTATCAAAGCACGAGTTCTGCTGCGTACCAATTTCAAAAACATGGTTTAGAGAAAAACGTTTTTTCAACCAACGGTTTTATAGACGCTACAGCTGATGCATTTTTTCCGTGATCAAATGCCACCTATTGGTAAAAAATCAAACTATTTTTAATCGGTAACTTTTTCCCCAAAGATAATAGGCTTACAAGAGTCGAGTGCTGCATCCACGTGGCATCGCCGAAGGCGCTTTTCAGCGCTCGG
>OX101785.1:27643260-27695856 GCA_944452715.1 Ophion slaviceki | reverse complement strand
GGTCTGTCCTTCGAGAAAAATTGATCCACATGTCGCCATTTTTGGAGGTATGCGGAAAACATAGTCCTGATAACTGAGATTTTCAACTATAGAAGCCATTGCATTGCATCAAAATAAAAAGCATTTGCAAACGGTAAAAAAATCTGACTTAAGGGATCTTCTTATTTTAAACGCTAAAAAAGGCCATTTTCATGAGTTTTTAAATAGGTTTATATTATAGATATTGATATGAAAGTTGTTACACTTCATAAATACACTTTCGGAATACATTTTTTTCAAAATATTTATTTGAGTCACTATTTATAGACGAAAATGGTAGTCAAAAAAATGTCCTAAAAATCGTAGGTCTGCGCTGTTGATGAAATCTCGGAGATGGATCATTCGAAAAATAAAATCAAACAGTTTTAGATTCAGTATGTTAATCTATAGGCTATAGCGCATATCATACGATTTTTGATATGTGCAAAAACAACAAAATGGCGGTCATTTTTCGAAAAAAAAAAACAAAAAAACGTGTTTTTACACCGTTTTTGGCAAAAAGAATTGTAAGTATCAACAAAAAAAAATTAATTCTTGATATGCGGAATAGCTTTAGTTGTAAAGAATATGTGGTTAAAATTTCATAAGGATCGGTTCAGTAGTTTCGAAGATTTCAGCAACAAGCCGTCGAAAAATGTTGTTTCGAGAAAAACGCGCTTAAAGTTTATTTGGGTTACATAGATACATTTAAAAAATGCTTAATGTATTTCGAAAATGTATCTATTAAGTGTAACAACTTTCATATCAATATCTTTAATATAAAGCTATCAAAAAATTCATGAGAATAGTCTTTTTTAGAGTCTCAAGTGAGAAGATCCCTTAAAAAGGTATTCCTATTCACGCCAAATAGTCAACATGAAGATGACGCGTGTACTTTATTTCCACTGCAGTGATCTTTCGCAGTTTACCTGCCATGCTGTCAATTGAACAGTTCTACTTCGAGGCTCTCGGTTTAGGTCTTTACCAACATGCACACACGCGCGGGGGCATCAAAATTGTTAGTGAGTCATTCTCGAATGTTTTCTACCCGCTTTTCTTTTATACGAAACCACGCACATATATATATATATATATATATATATATATATTCGTTTTATGATGCCCCCTTCGAGACATTGTAATAATGAGAATCTATGGAAAAGGGGCTTATTCGAGCGCATGGTAATGCAGAAATATGGTATATTTATGCAATTGCGTTTGCCCGCCTAATATCGTAAAAAATCATTATTATCGGGACCATCTGAATGTCTTTTTCTTTCGCCAAATAATTCCTCCGCGTACATGTATATACATGGTGAGGCACATGAACTGTTACAGAGCAATAGCACTCAAACTATTGATCATATCCAAAAATGTTTCAGACAAACGTTTCAGTGTTCGAGAAGGCCGTCATACTGGACCACCCTATTTTTTTATCGGTGGAGGCGCTGAAGCTACGTGAAGGTCAACTCCACTTTTTTAAATGGAACCATGTATTTTTTTTCGCTGACATTATTACCGATTTTAAGACGAATTCAGCGACCTACAACACAAGGTCATTCTAGTCACGCAAAGTATGAAAATAGTTGAAAAATCGAAAAATATCGGAATAATCACTTTCAAAGGATCCACTAACCTTGGTTTGGGTCTACCTACGGAAGATGCTCGAAGTGATGACCCTCGACTTGTAAGCACTTGTTAATTCGCTGATGAAAAGACCGTCTAACTTCAGCCAACATATGTGGTGTAATTTCGGTACATGCTCGGCGTATTCTTTCTTTCATATCGTCAAGCGTGGTAGGTGCTACCGCCATTACGCGTTCTTTGGCAAAACCCCATAAACAGTAATCTGGCGATGTTAGAACTGGCGAACGAGGTGGCCAAGCTACAGGGCCGCCTCGTCCTATCCACTTTTCACCAAAAATCTCATTCATCGCTTGTCTTGAACACAGAGCATAATGGGGTGGTGCACCGTCGTGTTGCACCCACATGTTCATGCGAACATGCAAGGGCACGTCTTCCAGTAATTGAGGCAGTACTGAAACTTTTGTCTGAAACATTTTTGGCTATGATCAATAGTTTGAGTTGACTAGAAGTCAAACTCGAAGTTTCCGAGATATATTCATTTGAAAAAAAACGGCATTTTCTAAAATGTTGAATTAAAAAATCTGAAAAAATTCACATAGAATGCCTTTTAGTAGTACTTTGATATAACCAATTATGGGGCAGATCTGAGATGGTCGAAAAAAAAGTAGCTGAATTGACGGAGAATCCCTCATATATAGGGTGTCCTGTTCTGAATGGATAATCCTGCAACCGTCGATAGGTCAAATCGTGTCCCACTATATGCTGGAATTTCATTTTAGTAAAAGTCCCACGGTTTTCGAGATAAAAATCATTTGCTTTTGGTTTTTCGCATACCATTTCTACAAATGATAACTTTTTTCACCAGGTTAAAAAAATTATTGTTGGTTATTTGTTTCATCTAGAAAAGCCTTCGTTTTAACCATGAAGCTTAAGGAATCTTCATGAAAAAAGATCTTATGCAGAATTTTTATACAGACCAATTTGAACATCTGACTTTGATAACCTGCGTTGTAAACAAAATATACTACGCATATCGTGCCAATTACTTAAAAAAGTTGCTTAGTTATTGTCGATTCATATCATTTGTAAAAATAGCATGCGAAAAAAGCAAAAGCAAATGATTTTTACAAAATAACATAAAGCCAAAAATCTCGAAAACCGCGGGACGTTTACTAAGCTGACATTCCAGCACATAGTGGGACATGATCTGACCTATCGACAGTTGCAGGATTATCCATTCATAACAGGACACTCGGTGTATATATAAGACCTTGACACTAGGTATTTATTGAATAGTTCGATAAAATATTTATATATCTGTGTACACTAGGGTGGCACAAATTTGAGCTCTATTTTTTTCCATTGTCTCATTATCCAATTATCTACTAATAAAAAAAGAATTGTCGCAAACGCTGCGAGCGGTCAAAAAATATTTAGAGGTCGCTCAAGCCTCCCAAAAATTCAGATTTTCATTAAAAAATCAATTTTTTTTGTTCACTTCTCACCTATGAATGTTACGTTTATAATGTTTGAATCAAGCTCGCAAAAGCTCTAGTCTGGCAATCAATATTTAGTGATCGCCCAAAAACTTCGAAATTTCCAATTGTCGCGAATTGTTTTGTCTCTTCTCACTCATAAATTGAACACTTCGTAAAATTTTCAAAACTATTAATTCTTTTTATCTTTAGAAACGGATTTTTTTATTCACCTCTCACTTCTAACCCGACAAAAAGGAGCACCTATAATTTTGTTTGCGGACAAGTGCTTTAAAGCATTATTTTATGAGAACAAAGATTATAATTCTTGGGTTAGTAGTGCGAGGTGTATTTGAAAAATCTGTTTCCAAAGAAAAGCGATTAATTGTTTTGACAATTTTCTAAAGTGTCAACTTTATGAGCGAGAAGAGTAAAAAAAATTGGCGAAAATTGAAAATTTCGAAGCTCTTGAGCGACCACTAAATATTCATTGACCGACTAGAGCTTTCGCGAGGTTTATTTAAAAATTATAAAGCCCAAATTTCATGAGTGAGGAGTGAACGAAAAGTAAATCGATTTTTTAATGAAAATATGAATTTTTGGAAGGCTTGAGCGACCTCGAAATATTTGTTCATCGCTCGCAGATTTCGCGACAATTTTTTTTTTTTTGAAGAACTTAATTGTATGGTGAGAAAAAGGAAAAAAAATAGAGCTCAAATTTGCGCCACCCTAGTGTACATCTATTGACTTCAGTAATACTAATAAATAGTCCATATCTATTCATATCTATTAAATTTAGCAATAGTAATAAAAACATCAATAGTAAATCTATTGATTTTTGTTGGACCGAATTTGACTCCAACAACGAAACTCAGACTCGACGACGTCTCGTGAGTCCTAACGATCACGACTGAGCGTCCGAGCATTCCGAAACTTATCCGATTACCTTCGACGCGTTTTACGAGCCAACTTTTTCGTCGTCCGTGAGAGACGACGATATCTAGAGCCCGTGGGATAGCTTCGATAGGCTTGTAGGTCGATAGAGATCGCACCAAAACAGAAGTGGAAGACTCCTCGCTTGCAAAGGATAACAAAAAATATTAAAACCCTAAATTTTTAGGGCAAACAGAGGAAAATAGGTAGGAAAGAGGGAGAAGAATTCGAGAAAGGAAAAGTTGTCGTGATGTGGCCAGCAGAGATAGATATATGCGAGTAGATAGTATTTTAGCATGCAGGGATGAAAAATATTCCCATATATATACATATTCAATATATATATATATATATATATATATATATATATATATATATATATATATATATATATATATATATATATATATATATATATATATATATATATATATATATGTATGTATGTATGTATGTATGTATGTGTATATATATATGTGTGTGTGTGTGTGTGTGTGTGTGTGTGTGTGTGTGTGTGTGTGTGTGTGTGTAGATACACGTAGGTATATATCGAACTGTAAGCGCTTACTGTCTCTATGACCCGATTTTCGTCATCTCTCCACTCGTTGAAAATCAGGAGGGTCGAAGAGGGTGAATTGTAAATATCACGAATCACGTATGACGCATCTTCCCGAAACGGAAAACTTATCTTTAGGGTAAACCACAAACATGGATTTATCCGATTCCAAAGAACATATCACACTCATCTAATTCGGTTATTTTCATTCGTATCATTGAAATATCTCCATTTTGTAAATGTAGATCCAGCAGTCCTAGAAAACAACGAATGAATCCTCAAGAAAGTTTCCGGGTAAACTACATTGAGAAAGCGTAGCCGAACTAAAGCAAAATATTGCATTCAATGGTGTTGAAGTTTGCATCGTTGGAACGCAACGAAAATTCTTTTTTATTAATTTAATTCTGCATTTTTGTTATTTACCGAAATATTTTTTCGTAGACTTAGATTGTGGGGTGGTAAATAAGCAAGATGAGAATTCGATGAGCAATTCTGGTAGCTAAGACCTGCTATAAGAAATTTGAGCAATCAAACAAACGCAATTCTCGTTGCGTTCCAACGATGCAAACTTCAATCTCAAAAAAATCAATCGAGTTTGCTTTTTAGAGTAAACCGTCATTATTTTGTGGTAACTGATCATGCTGGTGAAATGTAAACTTTTAAATTATGAATTATACAATTCGCAAACGTATATGTACATTTTTTCAATGTTACTTCAGACGAGAAATTTACTTTGCACTTTGTAAGACCAGCAAAGATTGAACAGAGCCTAGGGATTCTTGAGCCATGTCTCCTTTGTTCGTACAACAGTCCTGAATACCTCCAGCCCCCGGATAAGGAGGAGACCCTTCTTTTGTAGAGCTACAAATTCGAGGCCCCTCTTTCTCTCTCTTGTTCGAGACTTCGTACTACCAAGATCGGACCAGATTCACCCGCTATTTATTCAAGCCACCCCAAAAAAAACGTCATCAAATCGTTTTATTATTTTGACGTAGAAAATAGCCATCATTCCTCTAAATACTAGAGAGGAACTGATTCGAACCAGAAATTAAATAAATTAGTTGTTACATCTGTTCTGTTCATTATTGTCCTAGTGCCTTATTTGACAATACTATGGTAGTTTATACGTTTGAATTTACTTGTCACTGGAAAAGAGCTCCATTGCAACTTATTTAACATTAGGAACGATGTAAATTTAAATCAATGAAAGCAGTAGTAGGCGCAACGTTAACGGGCCTGCATAAGCTTGGGGCCCGAGAAGCATATCGTTTTTCAATGTTGCTAACCTTTACATTGTTGGAGTGCAACGAAAAGCCTTTATTTTTGCATTTCTTTGTTTTGATGATTATGTGAACTCTTCTTTCGCAGTTTTAGGGAAGGACGCCACTGTAAAATTTTCGAAAAATCGTTTTTATTGGAAACGCTTTTACAAAATCATTTAAACCTTCAAAAATATTATGCATATTCGTTTATAGCTGATAAAACAGTATTAAAGTGGTTTTCGAGCTATTTTTTAGAAATCGGCACGCGGCAGAACTCGAACAATTTTCGTCCAATCGACTTGAAATTTTAACTGTAGCTTCTTAGATTGCTTCGACAGTCAACTACGAGCAATTTATTCGATTAATTGAAGAATCGTAAAAAATATATCACTTTTTATATAAAAATTATGGTCTCTACTTTTTTGTTCAATTATTTTTTAATTTCTCTCCGCACTTAAGGGGCGGTACCTGAGTAAACGGCGAAAAAAAACAGATAAACTTCGGGAATTTTTATCTCAAAAACTAATGTTTCTATTGGATCCGGGTTTTTTTATTGGAAAATATGTACATTGAGGTATGTGTAGGATTTTTAAAAAATAAATTCGTTGACTGGAAGCGATTCAAACGCGATTATCTCGAAACAGTTTTCAAAGTCCGTGCCAGATGTATCTCGAAAACGGCTTGTTCGATTTGGTCTAAATTTGGATAAAAGATTCTTCGATAGTTTTTCCCGTTTAAACAAATCTCCTTCCTTCAATTATGGTTTAAACAAATTGCCGCCGTTACTGCATGGCCAATTGGTGTAGGTGATTCTGGCAGCTAGGGTTGTGTAAGAAGAAAAATATCTAAAATGTATTTACGTTCAATAATAAAACTTTCGGGACCGAATAGTTTTTTGAAATTTGAAAATTTACGACCATAGCAAGCTGTACAAAAAAGTTCGATTTTCAACAAAAAAAACAAATTTAACCATTTATTACTAACAAATGGGTAAACCTATAAAAAAATCATACGGCCATACGATATAAATTGTTATAAAGTATGCTCTCCGAATTTGAAGTGAATCGCACAAACAGATTTTGAGATACGACTCACACCGTCTCATGAAACACGATTTCGAGAAAAACGCAAAAGAAAAATAGCGCGGTGAACAATCTGACCCTTCAAAAAAATCGTCGCAACGTGTAGAATTTTTACAAAATCTTCGTGGCAAATTAAAGTTAAGACCCTAAGCTATAAATCTACGCAATAAAAAAGAACAAGTATTCACGGAATGTCAAGTCTACGCAGACCCCTTAAAATTGTATTTCCTATCCCAAACATTCGATAGTTTATTCTTTCGAATAATTTCAGTCGCGACAATCGTAAATTCGTCCGAGAACGTTGGATACATTAAATGGAGTAATTGAAATTAGCAGAGAAGCGTTTGGATGTTAATCAAGCGGTTATTATGAATGGAATAATAATTGGTCCCGGCAATTACATCAATTTCTACGATCAGCAAATATCACTCGCATCGCTACGTTTTCATGTCATTTGAGTTTGCATTGTGCTGTTTGCCGAGTTGATTGGGCACATAAAAAAAATCCACGCGTATATACGGACTTTTTTCGGATTTTCCGCAGCGGTTTCCTACGTACAGCAAATACATATACGAGGGGTCGGCAACGATGTGTTTGCCATATACGCGCATCGCCTGTCCCCCGTGCAAAATACGCAGGTATTAACTACACACCGTTATATACAACAATGCTTGTCGACACAATGCTCGCTTGAATTTATGTTTACGGTCTCGTCGGGGAACATTTCTGACCGTGCTACATGTGGGATATTATGGTCGGCGCGATTCTCCGGATGATGTACATGGATTTCACCGCTGGACCATCCAATCTCTCCTCCTCTCCCCATCTCTCTCCACTCAAAGCCTCTATTTCATTATTTCCGACTATAATGCACGCAGACCGTGCATCATTGTGTGTGCGTTGTACCGAAGCGTAAAAGGGCGTATCGATTTCGAGTCGAGTGGACCAGGGGGGAGGATGCTTTCAATGGGACTAAATCGCTCCAGAATTCCCAATCGAGCCGCTCTCGCTGCGCAAGCTGATTCCCTTTAAAGATGGCTCGAAAACAAAGAGACCCAGTGATACACATCTGCGGGCCTGAAGAGCCCTCTTCTCTTTTCTTTTTCAATTTGATGCTGCGAACAATACCAGGCAAACTTTGCAGTGGAATCTCGTGCAAAAATTCCGTTCCCAAGAGTTTTTCGGACACGATCAAGAATTAGTTCGTACGTACGAACTCGAATATTTTACGATCGAAAACAAATGGTGTAATGATTGTCTAAGAACATTGTCTGTATAGCGGATCGTTTAGTTGCCGATAAGAGTTCTAATTTTTGACAGTTCACGTGCGATTCAAATTTTAATTGTAGGTGTCTGTTGTTTTGTACAATATCCACATTTCAAAGGGCTACAGCTACCTGAAGGCCTAAGAAAAATGGCCAAATTCCGATTTTTTGGGGGGAAACGGTTGGTGAAAAAAAGAACGCATTCATAGAATTAAAAATGTTTTTAAAAAATGTATGAGTTTGTTGAGGTTGGCTGGATATAGGGGTCTGAGTTGGCTGGATGGCATACGAGACTAACGCTACCCCCACTCTACCGCAGTAGAGTGGGGGGAACCGCGACATGCTAAATGCCTGTGATTGGTTGAAAAATGCCGAATGACATATAGTGTACACCAGCGGTTAAAAATTGTAACGTAGTGTAAATTACATGTAAATTACATGGATGGATGGATGTTCATATGTGCCAGGTTTTTATTACCCGAAATGTCTGATTACATTTTCAATTCCATGACATAGTTGCACTTTGTGTAATATCTGTAGATTTTTTTAACACAAAGGTACTCATATTGAGAGCCCTGAAAAAAATCACCAAAAATACATAAAAACAACGAAATCATGGCCGCCGGCAGATGACATTTTTTCGTGACGTTTGGCGGTGGACAGTCTCCAGCCTAAGCGGTCTATCTAAAATCTAAAAACCAAACGGATAATTCAAGATAACAATAAATACGAGGCGTTGACGATTGTCGATTTTGAAAATCATTTTTTTTAACAACGTGGCGACGAATTGAGACTCGAGTACACAATATCTATGAAAAAAGTCGTCATTTTTACGCAACAATTAAAAAAAGAAGATCGATTTTGGAAAAGTGAGATCGTCAATTACCTTTAAATCTTTCTCATCGTATCGTCTGTCAATTTGGAAACAATCCATCAAGTGGTTCTCGAGATATCATGTCCACCGAATTTGAAAACAGTGTTTCGAGAAATCGTATTTAAAGTTTGAAGTATGTTCCTGCGACCGCTCGGCAGGCCGACTGTTAGAGGCTGTAACTCATTCAGTTTTAGGTATATTTCATTGAAATTTTCAAGGAATGAAGCTAAAAGGTGATACCATCTGGGAAAAATATTTTTTGGAAAATGCAATTTCTTGACCCACCTAGGTAGATGTAGCCCGTTAACGTAAGTATAGTAGGGGCTTGCGCCAATCGATCCTTCCATTTTTGTTCGCCCTCTTGGACGACAGTGTGATCTTCAAAACTGCCCCGGGTGCGAGCATCAAAATTCCACCCTGTCTGATTTTGGAAAACCATTGGGGTGGACAAACGAGAAGGACGTGGAATAGGGGTAGGGGGAGAAAAGAGTGACAAAGAGAGGAGGATGAAAGAAGTTAGATGAATACTAGAATCCTTTGTGCGGTGCGATGGTCTCCCACACCTTCTCGTATGTTACCCTTCTCCCCGCACGCACGTACGTTGAAAGGTTATGTTTCGAGGTACGGGGTAAAAATTAGGGTGGAGCATGAGAGGGTTTGAAGCATCCTGAATTCTTGACATATATATGTATGGATGTATGTGTGCATGTATGTGGAAAATGTGGATGTTATACTTACAAAACATCCTTTGCAAAGTCAGCCTCTTTTATCGTAAACTTTCATGGTGTACCCCACTGTTTATCAGCTTCCGGTATTAGTTGACAAGACTTGTGGTGCATTTTTCGAACTTTTCCTAATACCCCATTTCCGAGATGCAATTTATTCCTTTCTTTGAAGGTGAAAATAAAATTACAGGTCCCAGAATTCTTACCGTTTTCTATAAAGTTGCGAATAATACAACGGAGTAGGAAATAATGTTGGCTCTTTCATGAGGCTGGGAAGAAAATTACAGCGCGGAAAATGGCTCTTACCCTTGTACGAGGGTGAAGACAATCGATGGAACGCAATTTTTCGTATATGGTTTTAGTCTTGTCGATGAATTCGCTAAGCAACATATTCATATAACTCGATACAATATAAATATAAAATATGATTTATATGTAAAAAAGGAACGAAAATCTGTAACAATTCCAAACAGATATACCCAAAAATCACTATTGGATAACGACATTGAAGTTTGCATCGTTGGAATGTAACGAAAATGATATCCTCCTCAATTCCCAAATATTTCTAGGCCGATTTGAGCTACGGAAACCACGCAAACGTTTTGTAGGTTCCTCATTTAGCGCTCTCCAACCTGAGTCTGCAAAATATCATTTTGGATGTCTGGAAATGAGAAATGAAAAAGAATCTTCGTCGCAATCCAACCATGCAAACTTCAGCCCCTTCATTAGATAGCCAAACATGAGAATTCTTCGGCCATTGTCGTAAAATGGGGTTACTTTGAACAGGTTTTGGAAGTTTTTTGGTGGTACCTTTTTTTAACATCCTCAATTCCAACTTTCTTTGCTTCAATAGAACAATATGTCCTTTGGCTATCAAATGTATAAGAAAGTCAAGCCCCACCACCACCCACAAACTTATTTTTCTTTTTAAAGTGTCAAAGTAACCTCGAGTGTGGTGCTTCTTTGACAAGGCATTGAAATGCCACTTAAGTCAAGAATCATTATGATAAATTCGACATCATGTGGATAAAAAATTTCATATTTCATACATGGAATTTTTATACATGGTATTAAATGAAAAACAACAATTTTTTACAATCAAATAGGCATCTTTATTAAGGAAACAGTTTACATAAAAATATCAAGTGCCTAAATTACTATCATAGGCAGTCAATCAGGCTTATCATTATCATTGAGATCAAAATCAACTTGAGCAACATTATAATGAACTTGAACAATAAATTCAAACACATTTAAATGCGCACACATTTTAACCGTATTTGGGCGCTCAGTTAAAGTAGCGCCAAAAACTGTCAAAGTTACCCTTGATGTCAGTTTAACCCCGTTTTACGGTACGGTCCAATGCACATACGAGAAATCCATGTTCCTGCAAAGAGGTATTCCGTCGACAGCGATCCCAGCGCGTCCATATTTATTTCATGAACTCGAGATTAAGCGAAAGAGTAAAGAGTGCTTTCAAAGCCCGAGAAAAATTAATGAGGGCATTTATATGTTTGAAAAAGCTCATCTCCGAAGATACAATACGTTGCCTGTGTCAGAGTGG
This sequence comes from Ophion slaviceki, assembly GCA_944452715.1. Lineage (NCBI taxonomy): Eukaryota > Metazoa > Arthropoda > Insecta > Hymenoptera > Ichneumonidae > Ophion > Ophion slaviceki. Next base: position 27,684,515 of record OX101785.1, on the reverse strand, counting down.
ATTTTGGCAGGCTTGAAAAGAATTGAGGAGTCTCTGGAAGCGATGTGATGGCGGCGCAGCAACGCCAAAGGGTGAAGCTTCCTGGTCCTGCTGTTAGCTCTGACGGGGGAAGCTCTCTCGTAAGCTGAAAAAGGGGTGAGTTTTCGAGAGATAGAGAGAGAGGTAGAGAGAGAGAGAGAGAGAGAGAGAGAGAGAGAGAGAGAGAGAGAGAGAGAGAGAGAGAGAGAGAGAGAGAGAGAGGTGTATAAACGGAAAACGTGCATTGAAGGAAGGAAAAGGAGAGAGAGAGAGAATCGCTGCTGTTAGCAAGGATCGGGAGAGAATCCCGAGGTTCTCTTTGTGTGGCAGTGGCGCACGCGGCCTCCTGTCCTCTTTGTCCTCGGTCGCGCCGCGCCCGGCACGCTTCTCTCCGTTCCCAACCTCTCTCCTGCCTCCACTGGGTTCTCTATCCCCATGTGCCAATCGATAAAACGTCCTGGTTAATGGGTACCCACCCGCCACCATAAACCTACCCTCTCGCACGACCTCGTACCCTCTCGGCCACTTCTCTTACGCCCATCTAACGCGCACCCTTACTCCAAGAATCTTCGCTGCAGCGATACGGAACACACACAGGCACACACGCATACGCAGAAAAACACTTATTCATCATCCTTATCGAAGCCCCTCGCTATGTTTCTCCGTCATATCCCATCGCTTTGTACGAAGTTCGTGAGCTTTTTGAAAGAATTTTTTCTGTCGTAACGATGTCTGTTTTATTATCGAGGAGTGCTTCTAAGTGGTTTTCATATATTGCAAATATCATCAATCGATCTTCCCCAACATCTTCCAGGCACAATGTTCCTGAATGTCAAATAGTAGTTGGCCTCTAGCACGAAATATTTTTCACGTTTTATCTTCGATCGTCCTTCTGGGATAGCCTGTGCATTCGGCGGACACTTATCAGCGCACGGAAAGATCATGTACTAAACAGGTCGTCAATTGAACGGATTGAAATTTGTTCCCGTTTCAAAACGATTTTTTGCGCGATCGTTTGAAATATTTACTAATGAAAAATCAGTGGCCAGGGTAAACTGACCAGTGATTGGAGGAAAGCTGATTTATATTCAAAATAAGTCAAGCATATGGGCCTTTGCACGCCATTTCACCTGGCCCGTGACCGAGACCATTTTTGGTTTTCCTGATGTTTTTGTAAAACTGTGCCCCATGGAAAAGGAATATCCACATCGATTTTTAGATTTTTATCACTTCTCTTTTAGAAGTTATAATTTTCTAAAAAAGTCAATTTTGGATTTTTTGGAAACGTTTAAACGCTGATAACTCCTGAGGTAACTGAGATATCAACAAATCGTACTATATATTTTTTTCATTTTAAAGCATATTTTCGTTGAAAAATATTTGAAAATTATCAATTATCAATGCCAAGGTTTTTTTCAGCTTCTAAAGTGGCAAATATTTTCTTTTAAGGTAGTTCTGTATGTACACGTATGAGCCAAAAGTTTCGGTCGAAGCGTATAGTAACATCCAATGCCTATACGATGCTGTTGGTTGTAAATTTTTGACAGAGCTTGTACCGTCTCCATGTCCCACACATTCGCACCTCATGCATAGATACGTCTCATACTCGTATAGAGAGAGGAGCTGTAATCGTGGCAACAGCGCGATTTTCCTGCAGTCAAAGCGTTGAGCTTCCTACGATCCGCCGTTCGCGAAATATTTTATATAAATAACAAGGCGTGAAAATCTCAACCCAAATGAGATACAAAGGAAAGTTCACAAGGAAAAAGGCGCTTGCTAAAAAACTCAAGGCAGTGGCAGCCATGTGTAAAGCAAATGCGGCCAAACGCGATGAGAACACCCATAACCTCAAAGATCAGCAACAAAAATTCGCTGTCGAAGGACGTCGGATCGTGGATTTTCAACATCTTGCCGAAAATTTAAATTGTGTTCGCTGTAACAAAGACATTTTTTTGAGGAAAACAGTGAAGGAAACCCGCATGGGATTGAATTCTATTTTACATATTTCCTGCGACGAGTGCTCTGCAATAACCCAAGTACGCACAGGAAAAACACACATCACATCCCAGAATACAAGACATGCAGATGTTAACACCAAAACTGTATTGGGTAAGTTATTTTTTACATTATGCTAGATATACAAATGAATTTGACGAACGATGAGTGTAGCATAAGTACAACTTCGGAATGCATTTTACAGGTGCAGTGCATTCTGGCATTGGAGAAACTGCGCTCAACAAATTGTTGAGCTGTTTAAACATCCCAACCATCGGCTCACATGTTTTCAAAAGATATGAACGCGAAATTGGTCCGGCGTTAGAAGCTGCTGCCAAAGATTCATGTCGGAGAGCTGCTGGAGAAGAAAGGGAATTAGTTATAGAAAAAATGGAACAGTTGTGTCAGGAATTGTAAGTTCGGTACCAAAAATTCAGAAAAATTTCACATTCCAATGTACAGGGATGAGACAGCGAAAGAGCTCTCGCTGGCTTATTAGAATACTAGGCGTTGGGCTGCGGTGCGGCTTTAGATTTGTCATTAATTAAGATCGTAATTGAAAAAAATCATGGATAAATCTAATTACTTCTACAGTTACTTTTCTTAATAGCCAAGTTGAACATGTCAGTCAGCGTATTGAAAATTGTTATCATGTCACTCAATTTTGGTACGCGTTAGGAGAAACAACAAATATCCAGTATCATCGCAGTGGACATCCATCGCCATAAGCCTTCTGCGCAGTAAACATTCTTCGCAGTGTCATGATAAATTTTTACTGCGGTGACATATGTTACACTTAATCTTTTTTTTTGCTGTAATGTCCTTCAATTGTAATATACTCATCTGTATATTTATTAAGAATCAAATCTATTTTTTAGATTAATGGTTTTGACAATAAGAAATATGGCGATAAATTGTATATATTTCAAGAATTAGGTTATAAAGTGAAAAGTTGTACATCATTTTTCGCCGATGAAGATATGTTTTATAGATGACAATAGTTATTCAACGATTTAGTATGTAATGATTTTAAAAGATTGGAAACGACGTTTTTTTTAGCACATATTTATATTTTTTCACGTATGATCAATAAAAAATAATGATTTGAAACAAAATTGAATTCTATTAATTACTGACACTATGATTTTCGTTTTTTCCACTATTAGGCCACATGATATAGTCAACGAGATTTATCCTTTCATGCGGACCCTTCGTCCCTCCTGTAATTCTAATCCTCACCCTGGGACTGTAGAAAATGATGTGGACAGAAGACAGATATTCGATACAGCGATAGGAAACATCGTGAACATTATTGTGTCGTATGACATGGGCTGGAGCAAGCGGGGAAATGGAAGGAGCTACAATAGCTTGAATGGCTATGGTACAATCGTTGGTTTTCTGAGTGGCAAAGTACTTGACTTTGCAGCTCGAAATCGACGATGTAAGCTTTGTATCAATGGCCATAGCAAATCAGATCACGACTGCAGACAGAATTTTTCCGGCAGTGCAAAGGCGATGGAGCCTGACGTTGGAGCTGCGCTAGTCAACGAAAGTTCTATTCTCAAAGAAGCTGCGCTCAACGTTAGAGTTTTGATTGGTGACGAAGATAGTTCGACGATTGCAGCAGTACGACAAGGAAACCTTCAAACGATCTTCAAGTTAGCAGACAGCAACCATTTAAAGAAGAATTTTGCGAGTGCTTTGTATAATTTGCAAAAAGACTACAAAGAAATGAGAGGCAAGGAAGTTATTGCACATTTGAAAAAATGTTTTGCCTACGCACTCGTACAAAATCAAGGGCATAGCGTTGAGCTGGCTAACAATATTCGCAACATTCCTGAGCACATCTTCGGTAAACATGAAAATTGTGGACCTTGGTGTAAAGGTCCTCATAAAGTCGTACTAAAAGATCAGCAACTATACGAAAAGCTATCAGAGATATTTGGAAACTATGCTACGAATGCTCCAAAATTTGCTGTGGTTGCGTCGAGTCAAACGAATGAAAGTATCAACAACATTATGGCCCATAAAGCCCCTAAGAACTGCTGCTACAGTCTTAGTGAATCTGCAGACTACCGGTTAGCCAGTACTGTATGCGCTAAAAACGATGGAGAAAAACATATTTTGGACGTGAACTCGAGATTGAATGTGTCACCGGGGAAACACACTGCATCTTTCACTAAGTTATCGGATACCAAAAGGAAAAAACGAGCGATCAAGTCAAAATTGCCATCAGCAAAAGCTCGAAGAAATTTACTAGCGCGCAAGAAGGAAGCTTCCAGGAAATCGATGGAGCGATCTGAAGGGATTCAGTATGAAACCAATTATGGCATCAACTCTTCTGTCGATAATACCGAAATTGTCGATTTTCAACGTCTTTCAGATATACTGCCAAACCATTCGCTATCGGTGGATAATTGCAATATCGTCTTTTTCGATTTGGAAACGTCTGGGTTTTCGAAAGATTCCGAGATTTTACAAATAGCAGCGAAATTTGAAAATTTCACATTTAACGTTTATCTTCATCCTTCTAAGCCGATTGATACCGATGTTTCCAAGGTTACAGGGTTGAAATATGTTGGGGGGAAACTGCATTTCCATGGCAAAGAAGTACCGACAATTGTTCCTCGCGAAGCTCTAGTTTCTTTCCAAGAGTTTCTTCGATGTTCACCGAAGCCATGCGTTCTTGTTGCTCATAATGCATCATTCGATTCCTCTCATCTACTGCGTTACATTATCAATAACGGTATGATAGAAAACTTTCAAAGTATCGCCGGATTTTCAGATAGCTTGGCTGTGATAAAAAAAAATTACCAGAACGAAAAGCAGAGAAAAAAAGTTTCAATTTACAAGCTCTAGCCTGCGACTTATTGAACTTTGAATTGTCCAATCAATTCCACGAAGCATCATTCGATGTCGAGACCCTAGAGAAGTTGTGCAAGGCTTTTGCCAAAAAAGAAGATTTCCTTGTAGTTTGTAAGCCTTACAAACAATTGATAATGGTGAAGCTTCTTTTACCATCTCTAAAAGATTTGAAAGGCGTGATTTCCGACGCGATGGTTAAAAAAATAGCAGAAGCCGGAATCCATTACGATGTTCTAAAAAAAGTATATTTAGAAGAGGGTGAAATCGGAATAAAAAAGGTATTATCCGAGAAAACGATCTCAAAAAAACCAAGAGTCACCCAGACCAAAAAAATTATCCATAACGTAGTTGAACACCTAAGACGCAAGCTTTAATTTTTTTCACAAAATTTGCAATTTGTTACTATTTTTATAAAAAAGTTTATGCTTGTTGTTTTTTGAGCGTCTTGAATATTATCGATGATAACATTCATAATAAATATATATTGATAAGTTGACTGCCTAGTTTAAGAGACGTTCAAAATGGAAATAAATCATTTAGTTATAGTTGTAATGAGGATGATTTGTTGTAAAAAGCGGTACTGTTATGCTGTAAAAACTAATAAATTGAAAAATATATCTACACACACACACACACACACACACACACACACACACACACACACACACACACACACACACACACACACACACACACACACACACACACACACACACACACACACACACACACACACACACACACACACACACACACACACACACACACACACACACACACACACACACACACACACACACACACACACACACACACACACACACACACACACATATATATATATATATATATATCAAACGCGAATAAATACATGCATAAATTAAACAAATTAAATTTGTTTGCAGAATACATTTATTTCACATCCGTCTCAGAATTACTACAACTCGGGAAAAAAACACGCTTCGAGTTCCCAGACCACGCGCCGATCAGCTGGTACGCCGATCAGCGTACACTGTTGCCATTCCGTTACAGATGGTTGGGCCCGAGTTCGGTGTGGAATAAAATTACCACTTTTCATAAATCGATATCTCCGAAACTAAACGGTCAAAGTTTGTCATTTTTTTTAAATCAATCCCACAATAGTACTGCGTACACTTGTGTTTTTTTTTTGAAATCGTAAGATCCGTTTAGAACCTATATGGAGAAATGCGAGCAAACTCCTATCGGTTTACGTGTTAGGTATAGGGATCGCGTACAAAAATACCCATATTCAATTGTAATTATCTCATGAACTAAACGGTGAATCGAACTGAATTTTTGAGGATCAGTCCATGACGGTCATATCTACACCATACTTAAATTTCAGCCAATTCCTAAGATTTGACCAAAAGTACAGAACTACCTTAAGATGATTGCCTGTTTAAATTTTTTGTCAAAAAATTCTCTAAAATAGAGTCACCCATTCTGTGATTTTAAAGACTAGTCTCATTGTGGGTCCATTTTTCCTTCTATGTTTTTCGAATAAACCATATTTTTTTAGAAAATTTGTATCATTTGAATCTCTAATAATGCGACTAATGATTTTGTGATTTCCAATTCGGGTTCGTCAGGCCTGAAACGGTTCATTTTCAATTTGTGCTGAATTTCACGAAAAAAAAAGATTATTTATTCACAATGATTTTTTGAAACTCATACATGTGATAAAGCATTGAAAACTATTAGACACGTATTTTTTTCATCTGCGGAAAAATTGTTTCAGGAGGGGAAACCACCCCTCAAAGAAAGACATGGTTTTACAGTTTCACCCACAAGCAGTCCATCGATCTAAATAAGACAAAAACCAAAATTCTGCTAATGTAAAGGGATGAAATTCCACTATAGAATAATTGAAAAAAAAATTAAGGGGTGACATGCCTTTCTTTGAAGGGTCGTTCCGCCCCTTAAAAACGTTTTTGCGCAGATAAAAAAATACGTGTCTAATAGTTTTCAATGCTTTATCACATATATGAGTTTCAAGAAAATCGAAGGTGGACACTTAAGTGATATTCCTTGTTAGTTCCGATACGGATCTGCACAGCAGTTGTTCCAAAGGCGAAAACAAAAGTTTTTATGTGTTTTGAGGATTGATATTACTTTTATTATTTAAGATAGAATCAATATCTGATTTTTTTAACAATTTTAAAAATAAATTCCTTATGATAGGTCAAAATTAGACATGTTTATTCACTTCTGCTGTATTCTAATCTCTTTCCAGGGAATGGACACATGGCCGCTGTTCTGATAATTCTCAAAGCAGAGTAAAAAATTTAGCTCATCTGCTGAAAATTACAAAATGAATCACTCTGAACCCTTCGATACTGTGTCGTTTTGACCCCATTTCTTTTTCGTGCAAGTACGTATTTTTCAGCGCATCTCCCATGGTAAACAAATGTTTGGGCACTTAATTTTCGTTTTTCTTAAAAAAAAGAAATAATGGCCCATAAAATAAGGATCATAGACTACGACAAAACGTTTCGACAAAATAAAAATGCATATTTACCGACATACAACGATCTAAAAAAACATCTGGGGTCCGATCGACCCCACCACATGCGGTCAGAGGGTCGTGGTGGACGTGTGCAGTCGAAGGGTCAAGACATGACAATATACATTTCATTACATGTTGTCATAAAATCATGTCATTCGTTTTTTTAATGTTGACAAAATTTAATTTCTATTTCCCTGTCGAAACAAATTTTGGTAGTTTTTTGATAATGACACGTTAAGATGGCAAAAAGCTTCGTGTATTTTCTACGAAATCGTAATAACCAACATAATACTCATATGTACAAGAATATTAATATTTTTATGCAACACAGTGATCTCCAAATCTAGCGTTCAATAAAAATGAAAAATAAATCCTTATTCTTCACACCGTTCATCTACAGTACACGCTCATTTACTGCCGGTCTCGTTTCCATTTACTGGTGATTTCGTCCATTCACCGGCGATTTAGTCATTTCGCTACTCATCTATTAATTCCTCCAACCATAATTGTTGCAATAACTTCAAACATCTTTTTCCACTATCAGAATAATATCTTTCGCTGGGGATAGCAATTAAAAAATATTTTTTCATAATATTTTCATTTCGCAGTCTATCTGAATCCTACAGCCCCGTTATTCGTCCATTTACTGGTCGGTTCACCCTATTGCTCAGTAACGAAAGATGGGTCGATATTTCATCAAGATAATCGAATAAAAGTTTTTTTTCATTGTTTCACCCCAACTGAAACATTCCCAAAAATCCCGTTACTACCCGTTTGCTGAATCTTCCATGTCCAAAGATGATTTCACGAAAAGTGGATAACACCAATTTTGGCAAAAATGTCTCACAGTTACAATTAGTTTTTCACCACAGACGTTGTTCAGTGAAACATGCACCAAGATGTTTTGTTTTTCTAGAACTTGGCACTTCTTGTTTCGGCAAAGATAGCAAAACTGCGAAAAAAGATTAGCCTTTTTTTCATGATCAATTTCACAATTTGCCAGAGCACCGAATATAGACGATCGGTAGATAGCACACGTGCATAATAGACTCTGCCGAGTTGTACATAGATATACAGACGGCTGCAATGAACAAGACACGTCATCTTTGGCTTCCTCCTTGTTCGCCGGATGAGGATTGATGAAGACCTCCCGACAACATCAATCCGAGATAATTAAGTTACAGCTGGACAGTAGCTGCTGTCCGAACCTCTTATGTATCTATATATACATATATTTATGGGTGTAAACGTTATACTACGGTACAGAGAAAACGAGCGAAACACAGCTGACACTCGAGTGAAGAAAAGCGAGCTTCAATGCTTTCACATTTGTCTTCTGCAACCCTCTTATTCTGCAACAACCCGATGCTCGTTTCTCTCTCTCACTCGCTCTTTCTACTTTCCTCTTTTTCTCTTTTTTCGTCTTACTTTTCTGGCCATTCTATACTTGTTATAGTGACTGAGAGGTGGAAGAGAAGATTTTTCACGGAACGGCTTTCGGGAGAAAAACGAGTGGACAATTTGTCAGGTCCGAGACGTGTCGTTTTTTCGTTAGTCAACGAGATTGTCGACATGTCAGTTCGTAATGGATTGGCTTATACCGAGGTTTTTTTCTTCTTCCTCGCTCGCGCTTCGAGGTCGTATTAATTTTGCATTTTCAATTTTAATCTTCGGAATTGACCTCTTGTGAGTTTCGTATTTCTTTTTATTTAAATTGAAGGGAATAGCGTGGGAGGAACCCGTCGCGCTCTCCGATTGTAAGACCTTGATGATGACACAGCTATGCTCTCTACACGTGACGACGTATGTAATGATTTTTCAAAATCAAGGTCGTGCAGACTCATGTTGACCGCCATTGGACGATTTTTAACGCTGAACCTTCTGCCACTCTGAGCATTCGAAAAGTAAAAACGAAGGACGCATTGGAGAGAGAGAGAGAGAGAGAGAGAGAGAGAGAGAGAGAGAGAGAGAGAGAGAGGGAGAGAGAATTGGGAGTCGTAGGAACAAGTCATAATAATGGTGCACTTGCCAGCAAAGCGTCAATTATTAAAACGGCCTTGATGAAGCACTACACTCGAGTCAGACCCACACAATTGACTCTTTCCAAGCTCCGGGGAACCGCTTCATTAGGGCACTGTTAAATGCGTTCTCTCAATGTTTGGTTAAGCTAATCCCGCAAGAGAGAGAAAGAGAGAGAGAGGGGGAACAAGGAAGGGAGAGCGAACAAAGAAGACAGCGTTTCAGATCGTATGTTTGCAGAAATCAATCGAATGACGAACATATTCACACCATGAAAATGATGGTATTGAAGTTTGGGGGCCGGGTTGAAATTCCGAACTTTGAATGCTCCGACGGTTTAAAATTCCGTATTTTAATGTTCCGAAATTCAAGTTGGGGCCGGGTTGAAATTCCGAACTTTTCCGACAAACACTCCGAAAGAATTTTACACGAAAGACCAAAACTCCGAAAATCGGAACACCGTCAAAATAATTCGGCTATGGAAGTTTTAAGAGTTAACAAATTTTCAATATATCGGCGAATAATTTTAAGATTCTTTTTTTTAAGAAGTGATTTTGCCTCAATTTTGAAATTTGTTTAGATAATGTTATACGTTCTACATAATTTACAGTTAACTGTGTAGACTTTCGCTAGCATGATGACATGGTGGCCGGCTTGAAATTCCGAACTTTGAATGCGCCGACGGTTTAAAATTCCTACACGGAGAAAAATACGGCCTGGAATACTAACACTGGTTTCCAGAATTCTAATATTCAGTGCTAGAAAAGTATAGCAGTTTACTGCCAGTTCGGAATTCTAAGACTTGTTATAGAAGTGTAAAAATCATTCTCACACCGTATAGTAAAAATGATGCGTGCATATAACATTTGAAACTATTCTCGCATAGGCGCGGGTCCTATATGCTGAGTCCTATATGCTATATTTTCATATGGATTTTACTATACGTATAGCATTAATCTTCGTGTATAGATAGATTTCACTATACGCATAGCATAAATCTTCGGCGTATAGCGAAAAATATTACGAAGTTATTAGTAAAATGTGACTCTTTATACCGTACTTTTGGTAGAATACTGCAAACTAATTGATCCAATCGCGTGGGCAAAATATTTTTTCAATACTACAAAAAATCACAATATGCCGAATAAAATGTATTATTTGTATCAGTTTACGTGCCATATCGTAGGTTAAAATTTAAATTTCTTCGTTATTACTATACCATAATTACAATTTTTATCTTCCATTCAATACTTTTTGATATTTAATGACATTTTTTTTAGAAGCATAGTATGAATTCTAAACTTCGAGGCCCCTGTTTTCTCCGTGTAATTTTAATGTTCCAAAATTACAAGGTTCGTCAAGATCATGCCAGCGAAAGTCTAAACAGTTGTCTGTAATTTATGTAGAACGTATAACATTGTCTAAACAAATTTAAAAACTGACGTAAAATCACTTCTTAATTGTGAAAAATTATTAATATAATTCGTCGATTTATTGAAAATTTTGAAACTTCAAAAACTTCCATAGCGGAATTATATTGACGGTGTTCAGAATTTCGGAGCTTTGGTCGTCCGTGTAAAATTCTTTCGGAGTTTTGATCTTTCGGGGTAGTATTCTTTCAGAGTTTTGAGCGTTCTGATCATTCAAAGTTCGGAATTTCAACCCGGTCCCGAAGTTTGGATCGTTAAGATGCAACAATTTTTTTTTTCTTCGTATTAACATTCTTTTGGCCTATGAAAGGTACAATAAACTTTTTTAAGATCCTCATTAGAGACCTACAACCTAACTCTATCGAAAAAATGCTTTTGACAACAATAAAAATGATGAAAAAGGAAACAAAAAAGAATTTCCGTTGCATTACAACGATACAAGCTTGATGATTTTGAAGTTCGTGTCGTTAAAACGGAACGAAAATTAATTATTTTAATCGATAAAATTCCTTTTCAGCCGATTTAGGCTATGAAAGTCGTTCAAACGTTTTTACGTATTTTTATTACAGATTTACGTCCTCAAGTTGCAAAAAACGTTTCGAATAATAGTAAATATGAAGAAATGAGAAAAAATCGTTGCATTCCAACGATGCAAACTTCAAAGTCATCAAACTTCAACAACATAGAAAATTATATTACTTCTATTTCAGTAAATTCTCAAGGGGGGAAATCCCTTTAGACGTTCGAAGGTGAGTCATTTTTCATGATTTTAAAAATTTTGACATTATCTTATTACAACTTTTAAGTGTTAAGATTTTTTTTAAACAAAACAAAATACCGATGTTATAAGGTATTCTGCCCCTCCCGACTAAATATCGTCATTTATAACCCAATAAATGAGAGAATAGCAAACAAACAAATTGAGGCTCATTTTTCGAAAAAATCACTTATCTAAAGAATTACCTTCAAAACATCAACATTATCATTTTTGAAGCGTATCAACCAATCTCTGCATGTTGTTTCCGACAGAACATGGTCGCCGTAAGTCTCAACAAGAATTCCGTGTGCTTCAGCTGCAGATTTATCAAAAATAAAGTAGTGCAGTAAAGTTAACCCCAAATACTCTTGTTTTGGCACGACATGTTAAACGCTAGTTTAACACAAACGAAAAAAAAAAGTTGTTTTCACTTCGGTGAAATGACATACACGGAATGTCAAGCTTGCATGTAGTACTTCTTTATAGATGCGTTACCATCTTAATATGGAATGACATCTCATCGCGGTCGGTATGGTAGAACAATTATAGATACCCAAAAATCTCTGAAACGGCTCTTCAGATCCCGTCGAAACTTTGCCAAACGATGTCAAATCGATAGACGAACAGCTGTCTGCCCCTCAAAAAAATGTAGATTGGCTTATGATAAGCCAATTGTAGTGTCGCTACAATGTAGCATAACGGTTTTTTTTCGACCATTAGAACAATTGTGGTGAGCCATAATTTCGGTGAAAAATACAATTTTTTTCTTCGGCTCACCATAATTTTTTTAATGGTCGAAAAAAAACCGCTACGCTACATTGTAGCGACACTACTCACGAATGAGCTGATTTTTTTTTCAGATGTGACATGACCGGGTAACAGCTGGGAAAAAGACCGCGCGTATTGTGCGGATGACCTCCGCGGCAAAGTGCGTAATGGCGCCATGTTTTAATATTTTGAATGGAAATTTATTAACGTTATTCTTAAAGTCCTTTCTGACGTTGTGTAAAAAAATAAAAATATTCCGGCCCATGCTTTCGAGTTTATTATTTTTTTTTAATATACCCATTTTTCGATCAGCCAAAGTGGCCAGACGCCTTAAAAAATTTAGAGGGTGCATGCAGTAACATATTGTCAATTGTCCCGAAACTCCTTAAGGGGTAACACGACTGTAGAATTTTCAAAAAATTGATTTTTTTTTAATTGTCCCAAGAGATGCTTTGAACCTACTAGAATAAAGGGGAAAAAGTTTCCTACCTGTAAAACAAAGATCCGCAGGCCCGTGCGGGTCTGCGGTGGCAATGGCTGGCTCGTGTGCGGGACGTCAACCGTTTTTCTCGGAACACAATTTTTCAATACGGCACGCAGCATAACTCCAACAGTTTTCATTGTTTTCACTCCAAATTTTGAGCACATCTTTAAAATAACATTCTGAAGAAAAATACGTACGGGATTTTCCATGAGTTAATTATAACATTAGTTATTAACGAATTATTGTTCTTTTTCAAAACGTCATATTTCAACATCCCCTACGTGTTTCTCTAGTCATACTCGTGTAAAATAATAGAATTTGTAACATTTTTTTTCCAAACCAAATTTACGTCAGTGCTACTGCATGCCGCAGAGCGTCTTAAATTTAACATGCCTCGCGAGAATGGCTCCAGCGTCACCATTTAGTATAATTTTTTTACATGACTTTTTTTTTGTTCACTCGAAGATATGACTAATAACATACTTGAATATTATCATCCTCTTACTTGCCCTCTCACCCAAAAAAAATCGCGAAAAATCACTTCATTTTAGACGTTTACCTTGGGCTCATCTTGTGCCCTTAAGAAAATGCAAAAAAATTGCCTTTGTCAAATTTCTAAGCTAGAGTATTGCTTTAAATAAACAAAAACCTTCCACCAATAAACTGGTTTATTAGCACTCAAAGTAATCAGTTAATCAGCGACATTTGAACAAATAAAAAACATGACTGTGATTCGTGAATATTATCGCTAATGTCGCTACTATCCATATACATACGTACAATATAATAAAAGTGTAACAAATGATGTGTTATTCGTGAAAAAAAAATTCATGGAAGCACGTTCGTGTTATCGTGATATCTTTCGTCGAACGATTGAAAATAATTTCGTATAGTCGCTGGTTACAGAGAATCGATACTTCGTGACTATAAATCTTCTTTTAGGTACGTAATAATGGCTTCATCTCCCCTAAAGTTCTATAATAATCGAGTGTAATACGCGATCGTCAAGTTCACGCGTGTCTTCGATAAACTGCCTCGAAAATCATTTCAGGGAGGCCAAAAGAAGGACCAGTGCCTTATACGAGAGATTTCGCACGATCGCCAGGCACGACATTATACCTCGTCGTGTACATGCAACGAAATGCGATTCGTTTCACTCGGGCGTCCCGAACGTGAAGCTATAATCAGACTCGATAGTTTGCATAATTTTATCGACGAGCAGCACATTGGGAAGACGTAGAAGATGTTGAGGAATAAAATAAAATCTCGTACGTTCGTTCTCATACAAGGCATAAAAATGAAATGAAAAAGGGAACTGAAAGGGACTATAGAAGACAAAAAAAGACACCCCCACGACGAAAGAAGGGAACTCTGTCATACGCCAAATTGACGCTACGAAGTAGTAGAGTCGTATGTAGTAAAAACCAAGAACTGAAAGCGACAATATTGTCTGTTGTATAGTACGGCACTACGTAGAGGGATTTCTCTGCTGGCGTCGAGACGAGAAAGACAAATGGTTATTGGCGTAGCCAGAAGGGAACAGGGGTGGGCACGCACCCACCCCTTTCCAGAAAAAAAACCGATCCAAAATAATTAAATTCGAATAATCGATCAATTTTATTGAAGCTTCACCCAAGTAAGCATAAGGAAATAGTTTAACAAAACTTGAACTATTTTCTTCGTCGTAATTTCGGAATTTGTATAAAAAAGGAGCTATTTCGTTACGTAAATTAAATAGATATTCAAATTTCACAAATAAATTAACTATGGGTAAAAGCACTACATTCGATTTTCCGGCCGATACACAACGAGAAAAATACTGAAACATCAACATTTAATAACAAGTAAAAGATAAAATCATTGTAAATCTAAAACGCCGATTGGAGAATCTACATGACGCATTTTCGAAATCGGATATGAAGACCGGAGAGAATTGCATCAATTATTATTTTTAAATCTTAATATTCGAAACATCAGACTCAGAAACTGAAGCGATGGTCATGAAAAATATACTTTATTTAAAAAATGACAAAATAAATGCTGGAAATTTGAGATAGCTTATTAACAAGAAATACTGGCCCAACTTATATAGGGTGTGTCAAATTATCCTAACATTTTAATTCATAAATCAAACGTATTATTCATTAGAAAAGCACAAATATTTTTATTTCAATATTAAGTACAAACATGGAGAAAGAAAAAAATTTCTTCAAATATATTCAACTGGCACTTTTCGAAATTTCGAAAAATACTAAAAACGACAGCTTCTCCGAAGAAAACCTCATTTTTCTCTTGAAAAGCAGCATGCTGAAGTCATTGTCATTGACAAATGGTTCATCCAATTAAGGCGTTACCCCCACTTGTAGCGCAAAAAAGAGGCCTTTTTCATGATTTTTTAAAAAGAAAACTACAAAACTTTTTTAATCGATCAATATACCATTCTAAAGAACATATCTTGAAGAACTTTCAGTAATTTTTTTATTGAAAAATATTATATGTTTTAGTGGCAAAAGGCCGTCAATGAAATAATGTTTTTATATACACGGTTTGCGGTGACCAACATTGCGGCGAAGTGGATCATCTGAAAAAAAAATGCGGATGGATTTAGTCAAATATAAGTATAAACTAGTCGTTAATCGAAGGATTTTAAAAAATATTCATTTTTCACAAAATGGCGGACAGTCAAAGTTAATGGTTCGATTTTAACGAAAAAAAACGGCCGTTTTTTGGCTATAAAACGGCCATTTTTTTTTTTCGAAAAAAAAATCAAACGATTAAAGACTACATTTTTATGTATTAAATAAGCCTGCAAAATTTCAAGAAGATCAGTTCATTAGTGTTCGAGTAATCTTTGTCACCGACTTCAGAAATGCCATTTTGAGAAAAACGCGTTTAAAGTTTCAATTTCAGTTTACACGAAGAAAATATTTTTTTTGTAAACTTACATAGAGTCATCTATTTCGGGCATCAAAAAAAAACTGCACTTCAAATTGCACTTCAAAAAAATGCAACAAAAAAAGTCGATTTTTTTCAAAATCGCAAGTCGGGGTAACCCCTTCAAAAATGCTATCGTGAACCGGAAATGACAACTGTTTGAACGTTAACTGTGCAAATGCAAGTCAATAGTAAGAAGGTTACTCAAGATATCAATCCCGCCGTGTCAAGATATGTAGTTTCAAGATAATCGCGTTGAAAGTTTCGGTACATATAGTACAACGGGGTTTTTTGTAGGTAATTGTTTTTTAACACCCTAGATACCAACTTTTCTTGCTCTATTAGAACAGTGTGTCCTTTGGTTATCAAATGTATAAGAACCGCAAGCTCCATCACCCCTCACAATTTGATATATACATTTTTTAAAGTGTCAAAGTAATCCTGAGCGTGGGGCTTCTTTGACAGGGGTTCGAAATGCAACTTATGGCAAAGATTAAGGGTTACTTTGGATTCATTTTGATAAAAAATGTAATATTTTATGCATCATACATGGAATTAAATGAAAAACTACGATTTTTATAACCAAATTGTCATCGTTATTAAGGCAGGAGAAGACGAACGATTTTCGTCCAATCGACTTGAAATTTTAACTGTAGTTTCTTAGATTGCTTTAACAGTCAAGTACGAGCGCTTTTTTCGATTAATCGAAAATTGTAAAAAATATATCACTTTTGAGATGAAAATTATCGTCGAAAAAACGAACTTTTTTTCAAGCTCGTCTCTATTTTTCTTTTAATTATTTTTTAATTCCCCCGTAGTTGGCTGCTAAAAATAATATAATTAACGAAAATATTTCACTCTTAGTTCCGGGACTAAATTTACGACAGTTCTAGTGCGTGCCGCGGTGAGGGTTGGATGAAAAACAGTAGTGCTATAGTGACTCGTGCGCCACCCTTTTTTATACTTTTGACAAATAATTTTTTTTTACATACTTCAATATATACCTTATAAAACCTAAAAGCTCTTTTGACCATGTATTTTATTCCTTTCTTAAAAAAAGATCCAAAGAAAACAGTCGAAAATGGGAGTTACAGTGGTACCCTCCCTTAAGGAAACATTTTACATAAAAGTATCAAGTACCTGGGGTGCTATTATAGGCACTTAAGGGGAGATATACACCTAGGAGCCGGAAAAAGGTCATTTTTATGAATTTTTTAAGGAAAACTATTTGAAATTTTGAATTGTGGTTTTAATTATCTAAAAGTATATACATTCAAAAATATGTTCAATTTTCTTTATTTAAAAATATCAAAAATATACAAGGATATTGTATGATCCTTGGAGCGTCGTAAAAAAATCTGCGTATACGGTACCCACTGGCGTTTCTTCAAAAATCATCTGAAAAAAAAACCAAAAAGATTATTAAATTAGATACTATAATCTAGTACTTGTCATAGCCGAAAATATCAAAAGCCCGCGCAACTTTTCTCGTAAATTCAACGAATTTTCCGTACTTTTCGCCTCGATCGTCGCGACACCGATGAAAAAGCACCAAGTTTGCGAATTCCAAGAGTTTTTCGAATTTCCGGAATCGACACCTTGGATTTTACGGAGCTGCCGGTTACGCCGAGTGACTATTTACGATGTGAAGTTCGAAGCGTTGCCTCCACACTGGCAACGAGGTCCTACGGTTGTTATGCGGAGCGATATAAAGAGTGGGATGGAGTTGCAAACGTATCCATGATTACATCTTAGATTAGGATAATGCCAAGAAGGCAAGTAGTCGAAATTTACCGGCTGGTCCAAATTAGCACCAATTCTTGCCGTATGAATGTACACGGCAGCCGGAGAATCGATTCGTCCGACGATACGATAGCGGCCATCAGTTCGCTCGCTCGCGCCGAGTTGGCGCCGCGCCTCAGGCAGTTACGTCGCGTTACGTTAAACCCATTGCCTTTTACACGCCCATTGAGCCGAACGCCTCGACGATCTCTCTTCATCTCTCCTTTTCTCTCTCTCTCTCTCTCTCTCTCTCTCTCTCTCTCTCTCTCTCTCTCTCTCTCCCCCCCCTATCTCGCTATCTTTCTTTCCACCCCCTCCCCCGTCCCTCTATCTCTCTTGCTCTTTCCACTGGTTCACTTCACGAAAGCGTGGATCGCAGTCCCGTGGACTCTCCTCTTTCGATATCGCGCGAGTTCGCGCCACACGACCAACTTGATTTTTCGCTTGGTCTCGTTTACGCTCCAGCAGAATGACACGACCTCGATTTGTTAGCGCACGATAATATTGCCTTCGCTCCCGAGTATACAGGGTGTTGGGAAGGTCGATGGAAAGCCTTAAGGGGCTGATAGGTCACCTCGTCAGGAACATATCCAACCTGGGTTACCTTAGTCTAGGAAAGTCTAGGGATTTCGAGTTATCATGGCAAGTACCGTGGGGTTACTTTGATAAAAACTTTGTTTTTTGTTTTAATTCGAATTACGAAGTTCCTGAACGCGACCGAAAGTTTCTTTTTTACGGTTGGCAAGCCTGAATGTGTCTTGACGCCATCACTCAGACGCAACACTAACGAACGGGTTTAAGGGATCGTAAAAATATACAAAACATAAGTAAGGCATTTTAGGTGCTTCTGTAGTTTTGGTAAAATCGTAGGAATTGACTGAAATCTAAGTATGGTGCAGATATGACCTTCATGGACTGATGCCCAAAACTTCAATTCGATTTACCGATTAGTTCATGAGATAATTGCAATTGAATATGGGTATTTTTGTACGCGATCCCTATACCTAACGCGTAAACCGATAGGAGTTTGCTCGCATTTCTCGATATAGGTTCTAAACGGATCTTAGGATTTCAAAATAAAAACACACGTGTAAGCGGTACTATTGTGGGATTGATTTTTTAAAAATGACAAACTTTGACCGTTTAGTTTCGGAGATATCGACTTATGAAAAGTGGTAATTTTATTCCACACCGAACTAGGGCCCAACCATCTGTAACGGAATGGCAACAGTGTACGCTGCAGCCAGCTGATCGGCGCGTGGTCTGGGAACTCGAAGCGTGTTTTTTTCCCGAGTTCTAGTAATTCTGAGACGGATGTGAAATAAATTTATTCTGCAAACAAATTTAATTTGTTCAATTTATGCATGTATTTGTCTTTGTTACAGCGAATACAATTTAAACTGTCGGCAAAATGTTGTAAATCCACGATCCGACGTCCTTCGACAGCGAATTTTTGTTGCTGATCGTTGAGGTTATGGTTATTATCATCGCGTTTAGCCGCATTTGCTTGACACATGGCTGCCACGGCTTTCGGTCTTTTAGCAAGCGCCTTTTTTCTTGTAAACTTTCCTTTGTATCGCATTTGGGTTGAAATTTTGACGTTTTTTTTTATTTATATAAAATATTTCGCGAAAGACGGATCGTAGGAAGCTCAACGCTATGACTGCAGGAAAATCGCGCTGTTGCCATGATTACAGCGCCGCTCTCTATACGAGTATGAGACCTAACCATGCATGAGGTGCGAATGTGTGGGACATATAGAGGGTGCAAGCTCTGTCAAAAATTTACAACCAGCAGCATCGTATAGGCGTTGGATGTTACTATACACTTCGACTGAAACTTTTGGATCATACGTGTACCTACAGAACTACCTTAAGGCGGGCAACCACTTTGGGAAACCGAAAATGAGATGATTTTTTGGATTTTTTTAATGGTGAAAAAGAAACGGAAATTTCCGCAACTCTGACAATAATTCGTTCATATTTTCATACATCTGTGGTAATTTTTTCAGATTACTTCATGCATTAATTACGGTGTAATCCGCTGTGTCCATTGGCATGTCCTCATCGTCGTTGTCGATTTGCGGAAATTGTGCCGCTCGCAATTCGCATCTGAAATAGCCCAAAATTTTTGTATACATTCTTGAGATGTTTTTCGAGAACATGAACCTAAATTTTGAAAAAAAAATCGAGAATTGAATGTTGGAACGTGTTTGAAAAAAATGATCGATTTCGAGCTTTTTCCCCGAAACTTTGCAATAATAACTATGTTTTAAACAATCTAATCTTTCCAACTTTAGGTTCATGTTTTGATGAATTATATTATGTAAACGTGTTCCAAATTTGAAGATGATCGATCAATTGACTTTTGAGTTATGATTCCCGCAAATTGAAAAAATGTCGTTTCGAGAAAAACGCGATTGAAAGTTTTACTATATGTAAATCGCTGCGCTACCTGTTCTCACTAAATCGTCTGCCACTTGGTCACTTTTCAATATTTCAACTTGACATTTTTTCACATATTCTCGAATGTATACACTCTGAGAAAAAGCAAAATAAAATCGAATGTTTTGATCCGTCACAGTGGTTGGGATTTGAGCGAAGAGTCTTTATCATTTCTATCCATACCGTTAGAAGGAATCCGAATATCGTTTTGAAATTTTCAGGGTACATTCTTAAGATATTTTGCCAACGATTTATGAAATGTGAAAAAAAAAATGATTTTTTGAAGCGTCCAAAGTGGTTGCCCTCCTTAAACTATTCTTCATGCTCGAATAACTTCATAAATAACAAGTTGAGTGTTACAATAACACGTTTTTTGTAACAACCACCGTGTCAGATGTTTATTAAGGCGTTACCCCCACTTGTAGCGCAAAAAAAAGCCTTTTTCATGAATTTTTTAAACTAAAACTACAAAACTTTTTTAATCGATCAATATACCATCTTAAAGAACACATCTTGAAGAACTTTCAGTAATTTTTTTATTGAAAAATATTACATTGTTTAGTGGCAAATGGCCGTCAATGAAATAATGTTTTTATATACACGGTTTGCGGTGACCAATATTGCGGCGAAGTGGATCATCTGAAAAAAAATGCGGATGGATTTAGTCAAATATAAGTATAAACTAGTCTTCAATCGACGGATTTTAAAAAATATTCATTTTTCACAAAATGGCGGTAAGTCAAAGTTAATGGTTCGATTTTAACGAAAAAAAAACGGCCGTCTTTTGGCTATAAAACGGCCATTTTTTTCGAAAAAAAAATCGAACGATTATAGACTACATTTTTATGTATTAAATAAGCCTGCAAAATTTCAAGAAGATCGGTTCATTAGTGTTCGAGTAATCTTGGTCACCGACTTCAGAAATGCCATTTTGAGAAAAACGCGTTTAAAGTCTCAATTTCAGTTTACACGAAGAAAATATTTTTTTTTGTAAACTTACATAGAGTCATCTATTCCGGGCCCATACAGAAGTATGGGCCCGGATACTTATACTTCAAAAAAATGCAATAAAAAAAAATCGATTTTTTCAAAATCGCAAGTGGGGGTAACCCCTTAAACCACACCATTATGCTTTATTGCGTGGCATAATCTCAAAACCATTTTTTACGGGCGACAGTTGTTTCGTTGGGGTGTCTTCGATCGCTTCGGCAGGATAACATTGATCATTGATCAATTTCACCCCACTCATTATCTTCATTGCTAGTTTCGGGGTATTCCCAGGGATTTTCGTCTTTTGATCATTTTTTAAATCGTCGGTTTAAATTGCAAATTAAGAAAAGTTCCTAATGTGTTCCTATCGACGGCGTAGAAAGACCAGCTCACGAATTGCGCTTTCGACGTGTCAAACGTTACAAACTGTTCTTACATTTTTTCATTGCCTCGCTAAAACAAACGTAAAATCTTTTCCTCCACCGTGTTCATCGAATCATCGTTGCCACGTGCCATATTTACGTACAAGATTGCCGTATATATGTACGTGTATCGGTGTATCCGAAGTGTGCAAATATAGGTATGATATTAATTAGAGGAACATCAAACAGATAGGAAGAAAGGGTTGGGTAAGCTGCGGAAAATGTATCTTCAGCCCCGGGCTCTTTTCACTGAGGCCAAAGTTTCGTATCGGTGATCGATTTTTCCATATACATATATAGGAGTCTCTGCTCACCGGAAACCTGACAACGACGACGAAGCTTTTCCGATCTACACACCGATATATACGTGTCCGTATAATATTATACTATAGCGTCCTTAAAACCCTCTTAGCTCTCCGCCCAGAGACGGGGATATTCAATTTTCACACCGCAGGGGAAAAGCACCCCCTTATTACGTATTCCTGTGGACGATGCTGGAGTTTCCATCGATCTTCGCTGTATTAAATATATATATATATATATATATATATATATATATATATATATATATATATATATATGAGAATATCAATGTGTATATATATATATATATACATACATACATACATTGATATTCTCATATATATATATATATATATATATATATATATATATATATATATATATATATATATATATATATATATATATATATATATATATATATATGAGAATATCCTCTTCACATCTCAACTTCTCCTGAGGATCCCGCGGAATCGCCTCTTTCCCGTCTCTCGTTTCCTCTTCCACTGATCTTCACTAACTCCTCCTTTCTATCTGACTTGCACACGACAAGAGAGCACATTAGACGGCAAAGCGACAGGGTTGAATATTCTGACTCTCTCTCTCTCTCTCTTTCGCTCTCTCTCTCTCTCTCTCTGTCATACTCGTTCTCCTTTACTCTGACAGTCTACCTTGTGACTCTTGGCGGTTGTCTCACAAGCAAATTATCTACCTCTCTTCGGAACCTACGCTGCTTCGTTCTAACGCGATTAATGTCAATTTCGCACGACCGAGATAGAGCCAAAGACGCGAATGCTGGGGAACGAAGAAGTTTTCCTCGATTTGGTACGAATGGATCGCGTCGCTTCTTGTTACGTGTGCAGCAAGTGTGTGTGCGAAAGCTTGGATAACGATTTTCCATGTATCCGACGAAGTATGGGTGCATACGCGTCTTCGTTCTTCCACTGTCTGCGTGCGCTTAGAATGGAGTGTACTATCAATAATTTGTATCGAATTATATCAACGCGATAAAGGGATATTTGAATTTTCGACATACCCAAGTCGAGTGATGACGTTGAAGTTTGCATTGTTGGGTTGGGATATATATATATGTATTGTTTTTCGTTTTTTATTCGTTGATTTTGATCATTATCCAAAGCCGATTTGCAAATTCGTATGGGGAATTTCTAGTAAGGATGCGTAGAAACGTTCGAGCGATTTTTGGGGCCTAAAAGAGGAAAAATATTGGAGTAATTGAAAAAAAAAAACTAATTTTCGTTGCATGCAACAATGCAAAGTTCAACGTCATAGTTGACTGGTGCGTTGTTGAAGAGATTGAGAGAGCTTTAGGCGAGGAAAAAAGTGCTGATTCTTATGATTTTTTGAAGCGAGGACTCCACTCAAATTTTCGAAAAATCGTTTTTGGAAACACTTTCAAAAATATGATGCATATTCGGTTACAGCTGAAAAAAACAGTTTTGAAGTGGTTTCGAGCTATTTTTGAGGGGAGTCTCCGAGCGCTGAAAAGCGCCTTCGGCGATGCCACGCCGGTAGACGCAGTTCTCGATTTTTGTAAGCCTATCTTTGGGGAAAAAGTTACCGACTATATATAGTTTTGTTTTCTACCAATGGTTGGCATTCGATTACGGAAAAAAAATCATCCGTAGCGTCTATAAAATCGTTGACTACGAACACGTTTTTCTCAAAACCGTGTTTTTTAAATCGGCACGCAGCAGAACTCGAACAACTTTCGTCCAATCGACTTGAAATTTTAACTGTAGCTTCTTAGATTGCTTTAAGGCGGGATATTCATTGGGACAGGAAAAAATAAGCAATATTGAGGGATTTTTCAAACTAAGAAATAATTATTCTACAATTGTCAAACTTTAGTTATACTTTGATAGTATATTTAAACATACAAAACAATTTTTTTTGATTAATTCATCATCAAAATGACGAAGCTGTGGCAGAGTGTTACAGTGAGGTCGCTGCGGGAGTTGCAAATCAGCGTGCAGTCTAGCTTCCCGTAGACTTTGATTTGCAAAAAAGTTCAAACATTTATTCAGTTAGAACATGTATAGTTTCTATGTGACGGCAATTAAAATAAAGAAAATGCAAATTGAAGAAAATGGCACGCATTTACAAAAAAAATCAACATTTCACGCAACATTTCTGTGAAATGGGGATTAAAAAAGTAGTTTTTTTTTTTCGAAAACAATTCTTGTCAAGTTGAAGGTACCAATATTTCTACCAAGTTTCAACTCAATCGGCTTAATAGTTTTTGAGTAATCCTGCACGCCAATTTCGACAATGCAGTTTTGAGAAAAACGCGTTTGAAGTTCAGGCCCGCTCCGAATCCGAGCGTAACGTTTGAAGTTTTTCCAATTTCGCTTTGAAACTTTAGGAAAATATTCTACATATATAGCTTTATCGCTTAAAGAAAAAAAAAGAAATCGATTTTTTTATCGTCGTAAATGTATATTCCCCCTTAACAGTCAAGCACGAGCGCTTTGTTCGATTAATTGAACATTTTAAAAAATATATCACTTTTTATATGAAAATTATGGTCGAAAAAACGAACTTTTTTTCAAACTCGTCTCTATTTTTGTTTCATTCTTTTTTAATTCCCCCTCGTACTTGACTGCTAAAACTAATATAATTAACAAAAATAGTCACTCTTAGTTCCAGGATTACATTTACGACGGTTATACTGCGTGGCGCAGCGGGGGTTGGCTGAAAACCAGTAGTGCTATAGCGACTCGTGCACCGTCATTTTGTATTCTTTTGAGAAATACATTTTTTTACATACTTCAATATATACCTAATAAAGCCTAAAAGTATTTTTGGCCGTATATTTTATTTATTTCTTTAAAAAAAATTCCATAGAAAGCGGTCGGAAATGGGCAGCTACAGTGGTGTCCTCCCTTAAAGGAAACATTTCTTCAATATTTTTTAACCAACGCAGATTTTTCTTTCATTAACACTAACATGCAGAATATGAACCAAGAAAAAGTGAGAAATGTTGAAAATCGATAAAATGATACACTGTGAAACGAAAAGATTGAATTTTCCGAAAAAATGGCTACATTTTGCAATAAAAAACATGATTTAAAAATTTTCCAAAACGTTTATGTTCATATTTTCCACTATAAGGTTAGAAAGATTTATACCAAATTTCATCAGAATCGGTCGATTAGTATTTTGCAAATGCAATTTAGAAGCCATGCCATACCTCCGCCATTTTTCAAAATTAATAATTAAAAAAAAATACCATGTAACAGCCAAAAGTAGTATCAAATCATACCCTAAGTCCCAAAAATGGTGAAGAAAACTTTCCTAAAAAAAAAATTATCAGTCAGTTGCTCAAAAAAATTTCCTCGCCTAAAGGCCCCCCTTAAAGTCCACGGACAGACGAATGCTCGAAAAATTAAAGTAGAAAAGAGATATGACATAATGCCGCGTGACGAGAAGCAATTTGGAAGCAATCCAGTTAGTACTCCGACATCGTAGACATACTATATAACTATAACGGGAGCAAAAGTGAACACGAAATATCCTTGGAGATTTTATTCACAACCGAGCAAGGACGCAAAAAGATTTTTGACCTCATGAAATGCGAGGGATCCAAATTCCTCTACGGTTCAGATTCGCACGAAATATTTCATATTGCGATCGACGCAAAATAACGAAAAATGAAACTTTTGTGGACACAATTCGCCGGAATGAAGAAAATTGTGTTAGTGTTCCCGCCGTTCTTCTTTGGGAACGTAGCACTCCATACACGACGAACAGAAGATGCCTGTTCTGGTCTGTGGTGCGCTCATGAATATTCAGGATGAAAGTGAGCGAACGACGCGTGTCCTAAGGGTACACGCAATGTGCACATGATACATGCACTCCTCGGCTCTGCGGTACATCGCTGTACGTCATTTGTGACGCGATGCGAACGAGTTCTCGCGCTCCCCAACCACGACTCTCAGGTTTCTTCTGTAAGACGGCTTTTTTTTTCGTCTTCTCTTTCCGTCGCAACGTGTCATAAACCCGAGGAATCCGTAAATTCGATCCAACTGGCGTCGCAAGACGCACGCACACTTTTAAAAATTTCCACCAATTGCGGATCGAGACTTCCGGTTGCTTTTGTGAAAATGGTAAAAGTTGCAAAAGCGAATATGTCGAGTGGTTAAAAAAAGGTTTGAATTAGGATAATCAAGATATTGGATCAAAAGTTAGATCCTTTTAAAGGATCCTGAATTTAAAGGTCCAAAAAGGTTTTTTTCGGGATTCTTTTTAGAAGGAAAAAAAAACTAGTAAGCCCAGTAAACATTGAAGTATATTTTCATGTATATTTTAAATGTATAAAAAAAAAAATTCAACATGAAACAATAAATTATTGCAGATTTATCAGCCTATTCCATGTGCGTCTTGTCACTGCAGTCTCCAATCGGCGGGAAAGATGCAGCTCGTAATTCTTCACTGAACCAAATAAACCAATAAAATGCTCGATCGTCATATATTTTTCTCGTGGGTGAATTAAGAAAAAATCGTGAAATTATAACTTTTCTCAGGTTTGGACAAAAATGTATTTAAAAAAAACACATTAACTTGCTATACATTTTTTTGAATACTTTTTTAACGACCTTTTTAATTCACTTAGAAGAGATTTTCGTACTGAAGAAAATAAACTTTGGTTTGATTCAATAGGTTGTTTAGTTTTTTTTGCTATCACGCCCGCCAATTTGTATGAACACTGGAGAAAAAACTGTAAATTTGTAAATTTGTAAATTTGTTAATTTGTAAATTAGATTTGTCAAAAAAACTGGAAAATTGGAGAAAAATGAAAACTGGAGAAAACGCGCTTCAAAATTTTCAATAGGAGGAAATATCAATATCAAATATGAATCGCTTCTCTGCTTTTGGCCTGGTATCTTCGTAAATATTTACAATTGGCCTCTGTAGCTTTGTAAATATATTCATGGATAGTTTATCTATCGATTTAAGCAATAAAAAACGGTTTTTCGGACCTTCCTATTCAGGCCTTAAGGGAAAATTTTACATCAAAATATCAAGTACCTAGGGTACTATTATAAGCACTTTATCAGTCTTATAATGATCATTGAGATCAAAATCAACCTGAGAAACATTGCAATCAACTTTGAGCAACTTTGAACAACAAATTCGAGCAAGAATAAAAAAACACCCATTTAAACCGTATTTTGGCGCTCGGTTAAAGAAGCCCCAACTGTCAAAGTTACCCTTAATGTCAATTTAACCCCATTTTACAGTATTTCACGAGAACTGATAATTATGAACATTCGACACGTAACATTTTTTTTGGAATAGTGTCGAAAATAATACAGAATTTCAGATTAAAAAACAAATTTTTCAATTTTCTAACGAGAATAACTATTTTACAATCAACGCAATAATATGGCTTTAAAAGCACTCTTCAAGGACTGACAGCTAGTTGAAATTTTTGAAAATATTGATTTTTGATTTTCGATGGATTTACAAAATATAACATATTAAAAGATATTCTCTGAAAATTTTTAATGGATTCGTTCAAAGTTGAGGGAGTTGTGGGCGTTTATAAGTTCTGTGCAACGGCGAACTTGAAACGCGTTTTTCTCAAAATGACCTTTTCGAAAATCGACGACCATGGTATCGCAAAAATCTCTGCACCGATCAGCTTCACATTTTACAAGCCCCTTCCACATATCCAGAAGCACTGCTTTAACAAAGGATTTTTTTTTTCGATGCATAGTTTTCTTCTTCAATAACGAAAATAGAGGGTTTTTTTTTCACCGAAAATCGATATTTTCAATTTGGGCTGCGACCATTTTTTCGCAAATCAAGACAGTGAAACTTCAGTTATACGTTTTTCAAGGGGTAAATCAAATATGACGTATAAGTGAGAAAAACGTAGAACTGTCATACAGCCTGTATCTGAAACTCTTTAACATTTGAAAATGGCGATTGGTGCATAATTCCCGATGTTCTTCAATAGCAGTACCTCTATTATGTTAATGTTCGGTTTTCCAATTGAAAGTTTGATTGGTAATAATTGAGTAATGAGCCAACTCAAGTTTTCGAATTTCCGTTTTCAACTTTTATTTAATGCAAGTTTGGAACACTAAGCTTTGACGTTTTAGACAAGTAAATAATAGACAGGTTCGTATTGATAAGAGATATGTAATCACAGTAGATGCATACATAGTCGAAGTCAGAAACAACAAAACATCGAAACATCAAAACATCAAACAAAACATCAAAACGCAGTCACATGAAATTTTCTCCGACGAGAGAATATCACGTGTGATTAACGTATAACTGAGAAAAAAACCAATCTCGAAACCGACGCTAGGGAATAAAATTAGTAACATATAAGCGCGAAAAACGTAAAAGTGAAAAACGTAGAAATTAAACTTTATTATGATCTTTATGAACGTAATCTGCCAGGGCTAGAGAAATTTTACGTATAAATGATAAAAACATATAAATGCAAAAAGAAGTCTCACTGTATTTTATTAAATCCATCGTCCAAGCACTAGATAATTTTATGCAACAACTTTCATTTCATTATTTCACTTTCAAAGTGTACTTTTTAAATTTGCAAACAGCGGTCTGCACAAATCTGTATCGATCACTCTATAAATGTTTTTCAATATAAACACTGTAAAAGATACTGAAACTATACTCTTTGAATTAAAAAAAAAAATTTGAAAACCTGCACACGTTCTCCCAAAAAATATTTACGAAAATTCCCCTTTTTCGTGAATAATGATTTAAATTTTTTTGTTAATTTTTAAACTATAGATATACAGGGTGACTCTTATCTCTGCCACCCGAAATAACTCGGTAATTATCGACGTCACAAAAAAATGTTTCAGACAAAAGTTGTACGGTGTGAAGGCGGCCATCAAATGCGACCAATTTTGTTTTATTCCGGTGAAGGCACTGACGCACAGTGACGGACCCCTCGACTTTTTTAAGGAGGTACACTAGCTTCAGCAAAATGGTGATAGATCAATAAAATTTGGTGAACATATTCTTTAGTATTATTCATGTAGATACAATTTTTTTTCAGATTTTTTGGTTGTGCCGTTTTGTTACAAATAATTCACAAGCGTTTATTCTTATACCCGGAATATATACCTATATCTATAAAAACCCTATGCTTATACACGTGAACTTCAATGTTCAATTATTCGATAACGGCACAATGAAAAAATCTGAAAAAAATTGTATTGACATATATAATACTAAAGAATATACTCACCAAAGGGGGTAGCCGGTTAAGGGGGGTCTGACGGCCCCCACCGAGTTTGATCGAATCGACCCAAAAACCTGAAAGAGGGCTGAAAAACAAAATTTTAGAGATATTTTTTAACCCCCTAAACCCTTATGAAAACACCATAATCGCAAAAAATGCGTTTTTTTATGTTTAATTTTTTTTCGAGCTTTCAAATGCATTTTAAAGCGGTTTTAACACAACCAAAATTTTGTTTCAGATGTGTAGACATGCCCTGAATTTTTCCAGATTTTTTCGTAAAGTTAAATCATGTGCAACATAATTTTAATGGCATAAAAACCGTAAAAAATCGTCATTTTTTGTATTTAATGCTATGGTTTTTATTGACGTATTAATGGTAAAAAATCGTGCACCATAGCATAGAAAGCTACTATCTTCCTCTACAAAATGACGCTAATTGGGCTCAATTCGGTCGTCTCTAGCGTCCGAAAATCAAACTTGAATAAATTCCGTTTTTATAATTTGAGCATTTTCAGTTACGAAAATGACACAAAATCATATTTTTCAATTATTTTACTTAATAAAAGTACATTTTGGGGTTTCTGAGGTCGCCGATTACAAATTTGATGTCAAACAGCTAACAAAAAAAAAAAATTACACATGTCATCAAATGAAAATGGTATTTGCTATTTCGGTTTTTTCAATAATTAAAAGTCATTGTATTTTAAAAAATCTATTTATTTATAATAATATTACATACATTCATCTAATATATACATTAAACAGACACAAGTAATACATACATTGCAACATGATTGTTATGTTGTTAATCTTCGTCACTGTGTTCTTCAATAACAGGTTCGACATTATCAACGTGAAATAGATTCGTTAGAATTTGAGCTGGGCGGATGATTTTGGACAAATACCGTGCATGACTTAAAAAGTAAATGATTGTTGCAACGTGGGCACAGCAACCAACAGTTCTTAGCCCATTTGCACAATCACATACGTAGTTTTTTATACCGTTATATCCAATACTGTTAGGGTCGTACTGAACGTAACATCTGTATACTTTCTTGTTTATATGTCTTGATTTAACTTCACATTTCAAAATGGTATCGTCCTCCAACAAGTATTGCATATTCAAAAGTCCTTCTTCGGTATACATTTCAGCTAAGTATGAAACAGTTTGCGATAACTGGTACGAGCCAGTGAAAAGGATCTTCAAATCTTGCTCTGTCATTTCCGGAAAGTCTAATACGTCATTTGATGTTAACGGTTTGAAGATCCTTTTCTTCCTATTCCAGTTTTGTTCTTCCACAACTTTCGCTAAAGAATTGTCAACGTCTTTTCTTTTCAACATTTGCTCGGCAATTTGATCTTGTAAATCGGTATCGCAATTCAGTCTTTTTCCAAACTCATTAACCAAAAAATTCGCTACTTTGCAATAAAGCATCGCTGAATCCAACATGTTGTTGTTAAACTGATTATGCAAGAGTTTGAATTTACTACCGATTATACCGTGGACAGCCTCTACCACCCACCTCAATTTCGTAACAAATCGACTTTCGTTTGCTTCATTTGTTGGAAGTTGCTTTCTTTTGCCTTTCAACGCTGGCATCAACACAACGAACCCTTGAGATTCTAACCAATCTTTGACGTCTCTGAACCCCCTGTCAAGTATAAAAACATCCCCTTTTTTGAGGATTGATCTCAAGCCGTTCGGATCACTTAGTACATGTTGTAAGATTTTCGCATCATTCACAATTGCTTCGTACGGTCCGTAAACATCTATTACATATCCATCTGTGGCACAAACTGTGAAGGGTTTACAGAGTGGACACTTTTTTTGACCAGAGAAAGATTTTTTTTGGTAACAATTATTACTACTTTTTTGGTGTCGAAGGTATGAACCATCAGCAATCAAGAGCAGGCGATCTTCAAATCCGTGTAATTTTTTTACGTAAGGCGACGTGTGATTAGCAATTAAATCTTCGCGAGAACATGCCCGAGCTCCGAAACGAAGTGGAAAGACGTCTTTCGCGAATGAATCCAAAACCGATTTGCAATAAGCAGATACTAGTTGTTCAGATTTGATATCGAAAATTGACGCAGTGATTGTGTTGGAATTTCCAGTTCTTAATTTAAAAAGGAATATTAAAAGAGCTTGATTAATACTGCGATTTTGAGAATTTCGCAAAGTGACCAACATGTTTTTTAGAGTCTTGATTTCTGCAACTGTGTATCCAGTTAGCGATTTTATGCGCTCTGCCGATAAATTGTAATCATCTACTCTGTCTAAAATACTGTTGTCGCATTTTTTGGACAGTGCATCCAAAAATAATGCCAACTCTTGAGAACTGATAGTACAAGTATTCGAAAATATTTTCAAGTTTGAAATTTCGTCAACGTACATACGTTCACTGATAAGATGTACAGGACAACAGCGATTGCCTTTTGGAATGAAAATTCGTGAACTTATAAATACCTGTAACCTCGCTTTAAACGGAACAACCGGAGATGTCGTAATTGGAGTAAGACATACGCAACAACATTTGTGAGTCGCGGTAACTCTGTTGAAAGGCATCTCGATCATTTCATAGTCCGGTTCTCTTGGACGAAGAACGTAAGGAGGGTCCTTAGAAGATTGTGATGACTGTCCTGTGGAAGATCCAGACTCCGACCGTGACAATTGTTGCGAAGACTGTTCCGAAGATTGTTCTGTGTCATCTGATACTGTCAAATTGGAGAGTGTTGATGAATGTCTCTCTACAGGATCGACAGAATTTTGTTCGCGATCAACATCTGGCAGAGGATTTTCCTCGGGATTGACGTTTGGCAGAGGATTTTCTTCGGGATTAAAATCCAACTGAAGATTTTCTTCAGGATCAGAATCACTGCTCGTCGATGGTGAAACCGTTTGGGATTTAGCGATTGCGGAACGACACAGATGACATAAAACGTCACCTTTCTCTACTCGTTTACCTAGTAGTTTAGTATATAAGTGTACGTCATCATCTGAAGAAATGGACTTCTGTTTTCCGGTATCATAACGCAACAATCTGTTGCATCTTATGCACCTTTCACCAGCCGTACATTTTCGTTTTTTCGGTGGCATCGCACAGTTTTTCCTAAAGAAAAAAAAAAGAACATTGTTATTTTTTTTATTATGATTAACAAATTATTTTTTTTTTTTTTGAAAAAAATGAAAAAAGTAACTGAAACCCGGAATAAAAAAAAACCATAATTAAAAAAACAAATAGAACAAAAGTAACGAAAATCGAAAGTACATTAAAAATTGTAAATCAAAACAAAAAAAATGTTGAAAACATCGGTAAACAAAACAGAAATAAATTATTGTATTCCAAATCATTTTTTTATTGAAATATCGTTTCGTCTTAGTTTTGTTTTTTTTTTTGCTTTTTTTTAATTCTTTTCATGTGAGTGAACTAAACAACAACTTGAAGTTGACGGCCACCTTCTGTACGATTTCAAGTCGACTATGAGGCAAACGATTGTAGATTGAGGTTATGATTATAAATCAATTTTTATGTTGATTGATATTTAAATTGATATTCAAACTCACCTTAGAATACTGCTTCAATCACTTCGTGTTGAGATAGGCAGGTTAAACGATAAATTAAAAAAACGCTGTTAACAAAACAAATAGATTTGTTTAACGGAGCAGAGCGCGTCGCATGACGTGTGTACTGGACGGCGGCTGAACACAGAGAGAAAGAGAGACCGCGTGGAGCGGGGTTCTCGATGCGTCAGTGCGTAGTGGGCATGCGCAGTACCGTGCGGAGGGGCATACGAGCCTAAGGCCCACGTGGGTACGGTGGCCTTAGGCACTCGGGTACGTGGCTTAATAAGGTACAAGTTGGGATTTTCTCCGCCAGGTGACAGTTTAGTCGGGGAATTCCAAATTTTTTTTCTGAATAATACGTAATTTTTTGTTTGTTAATATAACTATTGACAGCTGTTACGATTAAAAATTCGTGTATAAGAATGAATTTATAATCAGCGACCTAAAAAATCCTTATTAATATCGTTCCCATAGCTTTTTTTAAAAATTTCAAAAATTAAAATATTTTTTCTTCGTTTTGACAGCTGTCATGTGACAAAACTAATTTTTGACATCAAATTTGTAATCGGCGACCTCAGAAACCCCAAAATGTACTTTTATTAAAAAAAATAATTGAAAAATATGATTTTGTGTCATTTTCGTAACTGAAAATGCTCAAATTATAAAAACGGAATTTATTCAAGTTTGATTTTCGGACGCTAGAGACGACCGAATTGAGCCCAATTAGCGTCATTTTGTAGAGGAAGATAGTAGCTTTCTATGCTATGGTGCACGATTTTTTACCATTAATACGTCAATAAAAACCATAGCATTAAATACAAAAAATGACGATTTTTTACGGTTTTTTTGCATTAAAATTATGTTGCACATGATTTAACTTTACGAAAAAATCTGGAAAAATTCAGGGCATGTCTACACATCTGAAACAAAATTTTGGTTGTGTTAAAACCGCTTTAAAATGCATTTGAAAGCTCAAAAAAAAATTAAACATCAAAAAAACGCATTTTTTGCGATTATGGTGTTTTCATAAGGGTTTAGGGGGTTAAAAAATATCTCTAAAATTTTGTTTTTCAGCCCTCTTTCAGGTTTTTGGGTCGATTCGATCAAACTCGGTGGGGGCCGTCAGACCCCCCTCAACCGGCTACCCCCTTTATTGATCTATCACCATTTTGAAATTTGACCATGGTTTAGCATGGCAACATTGTATGAAGCTGGTGTACCTCCTTAAATGGAATGGTTCAACCATTTTGTGGAGCACCTCAAGCCACATAAAAAACATTAAGGGATCAACGTCGTTCAAGGTCATTCAAGGTCACATATTGAAATGAAATACAAATCCAAATATCTTTGATCACCACCAAATATTTGGTAGTGATCCGAGATATTTAGATTTGTACAATCGATACTGACCTTGAATAACCTTGAACGACTTTGACCCCCTAATGTTTTTAGTAGTAAGTAGTAAAAAAAATATACCATTCCATTTAAAAAAGTGGATGTGACCTTCACTGTGTTAAGAAAATTGGTTGCCTTTGATGGCTCCCTTCGCACCGTAAACTTTTTGTCTGAAAGATTTTTTTATGATGTTGATAATTACCGAGTTATTTCGGGTGGCAGAGAAGAGGGACACCCTGGATAAGAACGGCGTGTGGGAGGTAAACTCTGCTGTGACAGACAGAGACACGCACATGCCGAAATTATAAGGCTTGCTCGTGACCACGGAGCCCTAGCATGATTTTTTTTTTCTCAAGTAGCGTCAAAGAAGGAAAAGTTTTATTGATTAACGCGGTCCTCTAGTTTCTCAGCTGTTTTTTTACGGCTTTTTCAATAATTTTTTACGGGCAAAGCATCGAAATAATCAATCTCATTGTTTTTGCATAATCTTTATTAACATTTAAATAAGCTTTACAAATTTTTTGAAGTCAAAATATATAATAGAATAAACATTATAGTGGCCGACAGGAAGACATCAAGTAAAAGAGGTGCTTGACGGTGACCAAGATTGCGGCTGTTCTGCTTATCTGAAATCAAAAAATCAAACGGCATTTTAATCTTCATATTTAAGACTAGCGATTGAACTAGAGTGAATTCTAAATTACAAAAATTGACTTTTTTATACACTTTTGAAAATTACATTCTATTTTTTACTCATTTTTTCTTAAGTTTTTCGCTCGTACAAAAAAAACTATCGAAGCAATCATGATAATCCTAGTTCAATCGCTGGCTTATAACATATTAAAGATGCTGTATAAATTTGAACAAGACCGGTGCAGTAGTTTCTGAAATATCGTGGTCACCGTTTCGAAAAATGGTGTTTCCAGAAAAACGCGTTTGAAAGTATACCTGCTCCGTATACCTGCTCCGCATACCTGCTCCGTTCCAGGACTGTAACTTGTGAACCACTTCGAATATCGAAAAATCCTTTGGCACACATTTTCTACACATGTTGTAGATGTGATTTATGAAAAAAAATCGATTTTTTCGACCCGAGAAACTAGAGAACCGCCTTAATGAAGTTCTTATCCAAATATACACCTATAAAAAAAATACATTCCCTCTTACCAAGGGTGCCATTCACAACTGCGTGTTTAAATAATTATACATTTGGACACTTCTATCAGTTGAAAATAAATCATCACTGTGTCGCCAATATTGCTCGGTCCCATTGCAAAGGCCAGGAGACGTCAGAACATCATCCAAGAGTCGTAAAAATAATTTGACACCCGGTAAAAAAACGCAAGAGAAGAAAAAACCGAATGACGTAGGCGAATAGATGAGTTTTCTGAATTGTTTAGCGGGTAACTTTCCATTGCGTAATTTCCGTACAGCGAACCAACGTAATTTTCACGTTTTCTGGCCGTATACTTTTTCGACAAAAGAGCCCGGTTGTGTTTTAAATATACCAATGGAAGCAGTTCATACCGCTGAACAACTCCGCGGCGCAAATTTTCCTCAACTTGTTCGCGCGGATAGTCAGGCCGAGGTGCCAAAAACGAAACGGGGGCAAAGCTCGCTTACCTCTCGGCGGAACGTTACACGTCAAGTTCTGTCAACGACGAGGTCCACCAGGTACACATAGAGGAGCTGCACATAGCGGCTCGTAAATGTCCGGGTATACGAGGCCCGACGATACACCGGGAACGGACGATCAGAGAAAATCGTCGCTCGTACATACGCGGGGAAACGAAAATTCGCGTTCTCTCGGAATTACCTTCGAGCTCGGAGATCAAAAGCTCGTAAACTTATTCGCATATGTATCCTGACTATTTGTCACAATATATTTTGTCACGCTTCGTCGTTTACATTTTTTTTGTTCAACGGCCTCGTAAATCCCGAAAGAAAAATTGACTTAGCGGAAAAATAGAACGTGTGTCGAGGATTTG
This sequence comes from Ophion slaviceki, assembly GCA_944452715.1. Lineage (NCBI taxonomy): Eukaryota > Metazoa > Arthropoda > Insecta > Hymenoptera > Ichneumonidae > Ophion > Ophion slaviceki. The sequence continues at coordinate 27,648,580 of OX101785.1, read as the reverse complement.
AAAAAATGACGAACAACGTCAAAACATGAAAAACAGGCATTCGAATATTTGCGCAATTTTGGTGTGTTTGCGAAGCATCGTTCGAGGGGAAGATGTTAGACGTACAACAAAATAACGTAATTTTTTTACCAAGTTTTTATTTATGAACTATTGAACTAAAAAGTAATATTTAGTGTATGAAGTTAAATAGTAAAGCTACAGAAGAAGCTCATCCTTGGTAGAAGATCAAAGGCGCAGTACATACTTAAGGGGCTATACCAGTGTGAAGGCTGAAAATTTGGGTGATTTTCGGGAATTTTTAGGAAGAGAAGTAGTCAATTTAGGCGTTACCCCCACTTGTAGCGCAAAAAAAGGCCTTTTTCATGATTTTTTTTAAAGAAAACTACCAAACTTTTTTAATCGATCAATATACCATCTTAAAGAACACATCTTGAAGAACTTTCAGTAATTTTTTTATTGAAAAATATTACATTGTTTAGTGGCAAATGGCCGTCAATGAAATAATGTTTTTATATACACGGTTTGCGGTGACCAACATTGCGGCGAAGTGGATCATCTGAAAAAAAATGCGGTTGGATTTAGTCAAATATAAGTATAAACTAGTCTTTAATCGAAGGATTTTAAAAAAATATTCATTTTTCACAAAATGGCGGACAGTCAAAGTTAATGGTTCGATTTTAACGAAAAAAAAACGGCCGTTTTTGGCTATAGAATGGCCATTTTTTTTCGAAAAAAAATCGAACGATTAAACACTACATTTTTATGTATTAAATAAGCCTGCAAAATTTCAAGAAGATCGGTTCATTAGTGTTCGAGTAATCTTGGTCACCGACTTCAGAAATGCCATTTTGAGAAAAAAGCGTTTAAAGTTTCAATTTTAGTTTACACGAAGAAAATTTTTTTTTGTAAACTTACATAGAGTCATCTATTCCGGGCCCATACAGAATTATGGGCCCGGATACTTATACTTCAAAAAAATGCAATAAAAAAATCGATTTTTTCAAAATCGCAAGTGGGGTTAACCCCTGAAACGTTTCGGAAAATTAAGAATATATTTGGCCATATTTGACCTATATTACATAATTTTTTCATAGAAAAATATTGAGATCCAAGCGACTTATGCGCTGCCTTCGGAGGCGCCAAAAAAAAAGTTCCTCCACTGCTGACATGATTCCGGCCGATTGAGTAGCTTAAACCGAAAAAGGAAAAAATGTCGTTAAACTGGAAGGTATTTCCTGTACAATGACGTAGGATTTTCGAAAAATATCAAAATCTAACAATGTGGCGTAGTTATGAAAAAAAGTCTGTTTTCTTGCCTATAAAATGGTCGTTTTTTCCAATGCCAAATCGTCAATTTTTATCCAATCAAAAATATCCTACGTTATTGTAGAGTAAGTATATTCAAGAGTACTCAGTTCAAATTTCAAGTCAATCGGATAATTGCTCTTTGAGTTAAAATGTCAGCAAATTTGAAAAATCTCATTTTGAGAAAAACGCGTTTAACTACGAGCGGTTGCTCTTTAGAAGGCGGAAGATATTAGAGATACGGTCTTGAAATTTTTACAGGATATTCTTGAAAGTATAAACTGTCGAAAAAGGCAACAAAAATCGATTTTTTAAAAGTGTTACACTGGTATAGCCCCTTAAGGTAGAACGAGTAGAACGAGCGCGCTCTCTTTATTTCTATAGATTTTGTTCAAATTTTAACCAGACATTGTTCATATCATTGGGCATGTTTGAGTGAAGTTTCAGAACAGTCAACTATTTAGATTGGGAGATAATGGTTTTGAAATTGCAACTTACATCACTGCAGGGTCTACATCAACATTTAGACAGAATAATTTTCCGTCAAAAATATTTGTCCCCCATAATAAGAAGACAGATGGCAACACCGCATCGGTTCACGTATCCAATGACGTAAGTTTGCGCGGCATATTTAAAATAATACTGCAACACAAATTTTTATTTGGAAGTATTTTTTAATCGAACAAAGTTTTTAATTAGTTATGAATCAACCAACACTTTTGTTTGTTAATGAAGACAACATAAACAATATATCAGGTTGATAAAAAAGTTTTGTCGCAATAATTTCAATATAATTTATTTATTTATATATCTTATACAAAACATTTCTAATCAACAATATATTCGCCATCGGTTTCTATGACACTCGACCATCTCGTTGGCAACTCATTTATTCCCTTTGCCCAAAACTGCGGCGGCTGGAACTCAAAGAAATTTAAAATATCCCTTCTGAGATCGTCGACGTTTTCGAAAGTTTTGTTTCTCAAATATGCCTTCAAATGTCTGAACAAATGGTAGTCAGATGGCGCGATGTCGGGAGAGTATGGTGGATGAGGAACGGTATTCCAGTGAAGCTCAGTGATTGTTTTGTGGGTTTCCTTTGCGACATGGGGTCTCGCGTTGTCGTGGAGAAGGTGCACAGTCGCGCGTCTTGGCCGTTTTTTTCTTATAGTTTTTGCCAATTCCTGGAGATTTTCGATGTATCGTGTAGAGAAGATCGTCTTACCTACAGGGAGAAAATTGTGAAACAGCATTCCCTTTGCGTCCCAGAAACAGCACAACAAAACCTTTTGTGAGTGACGATCAGATTTCGGTTGGTGTGGCGGTTTTTCTCCGATAGGAAGCCAGTAGGCTAAACGCGTTCTGTTATCATACAAGACCCAGCTATCATCTCCCGTCACAAGATCTTCTAAAAACTCCTTGCGATGGTGGCGAAGCAGGAGAGACTGGCAGATGGTCACGCGACAGTTCTTATTGTCGTCGGTGAGACGGTGTGGTATCCATTGAGCTAGAACCTTCCTGTATCCCAAGTTGTGTAAGTGATTGACTATTGACGGTTGGGTGCAGTCAAGTTCTCTTGCTAGCTCGTGCGTACTTGCTTCCGGTTTTTCTTTGATGCAGCGGAGTAATGCTTCATCATCGATGGTCGACGGTCATCCGGAACGTTCCTTATCTTCAAGGCTTGTGTCTCCAAATTTAAAACGATTGAACCAACGCTGGACTGTTCGATGAGAAACTACGGTCTCGCTGAATGCATCCTGTATAATTTTAGCAGTTGTGCTTGCGTTCGTGCCGCGCCGCCACTCGTAAAAAATGATCGCTCGAAGTTGCTCCTGCGAGATCGAAGTCATTTCTGTCCACTAGAACGCGCGCTCGCCCTTTTATACCCTGTCACGCGGAAGAGTAGAAAACATTCTAGAATATTCTCGACATAGCTCGATGTTATATTGCGTCAATACGTAAAAAGACATTTTTAAAATTTTTGCGACAAAACTTTTTTATCAACCTGATATCATGTCTGAAGAGTATCCTGTTCCTATTTTACTTGAAAAAATATCGAAAATTCAGAACGTTAGGATTTTTTGAGTGAAAACGTGTATTTTTTGACAAATTGACCTATTCACGATTTTTTTTAAACATGTTGTCATTTGATTTTTGACATACCGACTTTTTACACATGTTCTAAAATGTTCAAAGTATCTTGTAGTATTTTTTCAATCCCGATCGGACTGTTAGTTTTCAGACAGCAGCCATTTGGAACTTGGCCCGGTGAATTTTACCCAGTGTGACCGTTATGCTATTCTACCGAAGTGTGACCACGGAGGGTTAATCGAGGCAAATACTTGGTGGAACGCATTTTTTACGTTGGTCAATCGTAAGATTTATTTCAATTTTTTCAGTTTAACTCACTGAAAAAAACTTTATAAAACATTCAATTATACTTTCGATTAGAAAAGTGTACAGTTAGTTGAGATACTAATTTAATAATAACTAAATAATTTAACTATAATAAAATTATGAAATTATTCAATTATTAAATAAAAATTGCGCTTGGGTTTGTTTGGGAAACGTTCATTCGGGAAATTGTCCATTTGGGAAAGTGTCCATTCGGGATATTGTATGCGAGATTTTGTTTATTCGGTCAATTGTCATTGGCCAATTGTTTTTCAACAAACTTTCCGCATAGCATGTTCCTTAGAAGTTGTAGAGGTGAACCAAGAAAGGATTTTTCGAAAATCAACTTCTAAGGGGGTGAAATGCGATGTAAAAGTTTGTATGGAAAATGATATTCCTTGCATATATCACCGCGCGCGGAAACTAGTTAACGGGTTATGCCTAGTTTTAACAGTCGATAACTGCTCATTTTTTAGATTTTTTAAATGAAAATTGTGATGACACATTTCTAAAAAAAAATAGGTATTTGAAAAAGTATCATGTGAAAAGCAGCCTATAATTGTGTTGTGTCAAAATGTATAATTATAATCGATTTGCAGTCGATGTTCGGGAAGCACAGTACTTTTTACAGTGAGCAATGATTTTTTGAACCAGGTTATCTAATATCTAAAAATCAAACAGATTTTGTCAGTATATTAGTTTATCCTCTGATTGGTCGAAGGAATTTCTGGAATATCAAATTTGCCAATAATGGCGCGTGTTCAAAATGAGAATCTTGATTTTCGTAAAAAGAAAATTACCATTTTCCGTTCATCAAATCGGAAGTATTTATCGGAAAAAAAATCGTTCGATCAAATACCATTTTTTAAATTTAGAAAAAGCCCTGAAAAAATTCAGAAACATTCGAGAAAAAAAGTGTTATGCCGGACGTCAATAGAATAGGCTATAAATCTATCGATTTCGCTCCGATCACCTTGCAATTTCCATCGAAAATTTATAAGAGGATATACTGTTAAAATATATCGATTTTGAAAAAAGTTATTTTTCGACTTATACAACTAGGCATAAACCCCTTAATTATATTCACTGACGAAATTCCCTTAATCATAATAGTGTCATACGTTTGAATGCCACAATAACTTGGAAAATAGACGATAAAAAATTCTTCATTTTCTGAAAAAAACGAATCGCGCCATGAAAATTGCTTGAATTTTGCACACACAGGATATCTGCAATAAAAAAAAAACTAGAGCAGATGAGAATGACTATTTGTTTAATGTACATGTTAAAATTACACACCGAAACGTCGTCCACGGACTTTTCCGCTCGTCTCCGAGAATCTTCCGCCCTCGACAATTCTGCCTAGCAACAGACCACCACTCTGGTTCCGTGTGTACCTGCGCATGCAACAACTGTTTGCGAATTTTTTGGTGAGGATTTTAAGCGTGTGGAGAGCTGCGGTTACGACGAAACGATGGGAGACGGAACGGGACTCGCAAACACCCTTCAGCAGAAAGAACTTTACGAGGCTTCGACGAAACCCTTCAAATATGCTTCTCTTGGAAACAACCAAGACGGTTAGGCCAAACCATACAAACTTTCGTTTATATATATATAATGT
>OX101785.1:27430862-27643060 GCA_944452715.1 Ophion slaviceki | reverse complement strand
ATCCATAAGAAATGTATTCCTTTGTACGAGCGATGATGAGAAAAGATCATCGCGCTCTATGAGATTATTCATCGAGGCTTAGCGTTATCTTTATATTTAGGCGGTCATAAAAGATAAATAATTAATAAGTCGTCAATTCAGATTTCATGCTATCTTTTTTAAATCAAGAAAAAAAATAAAAAGAACCGACAATTACTCGATGCATGTCGAATCTCGAGTACAGCGTTTCAGCACGTGTTTTTGAATTTTTGTTTTTTATTTACTTTATTGCGACCGGTGTTCTGGCGATTCGGATTGTCAAGTTGTCGGGGATTTACATCGTTGCATGAATAACAAAGATTCGATATTTTGGTTTATCTGCATGCATGCTGGTACGAGAGCAAATATTAAATCAATGCTTCATATGATTTCTGGACGCCCTATATGACATTTCTGAAAAGATTCGTCTACTTGCGATATTATCAGAATGGAGATGAAATCAACCGCGAACTCGTCGTGACGTTGTCGAGTATGTCGTATGGATACTGCACGAATTATTGACAGAATTGATTTCATCTCCGTTCGCGATCGCGAACGGGATGAATTCATCTCGTCGTGATATTATCGAAAAGGAGATGAAATCAATGGCGAGCTCGTCGTGACGTCGTCGAGTTTATCCTATGGATACTGCACGAATCACTGGCAGAATTGATTTCATCTCCGTTCGCGATCGGGAACGAGATGGATTCATCTCGTTGCGATATCATCGGAAACGAGATGAAATCAAAGGCAAACTCGACGTGACGGCTTAGAGTATGTCCTACGGACACTAGAAGAATCATCGACGGAATTGATTTCATCTCCGTTCGCGATCGGGAACGAGATGAATTTGTCTCGTTTCAATATCGTCGTAAAGGAGATGAAATCAAAGCCAAACTCGACGTGTCGATTTCGACTATATTCTACGGACACTAGAAGAATCATTGTCCGAATCGATTTCATCTCCGTTCGAAATCGGGAACGAGATGAATTTATCCCGTTTCAATATCATCGGAAAGGCGATGAAATCAAAGGCAAACTCGACGTGACGGTTACGAGTATGTCCTACGGACACTAGAAGAATCATTGACAGCATTGATTTAATCTCCGTTCGCGATCGGGAACGAGACGAAATCATCTCGTTGCGATATTATCGAAAAGGAGATGAAATCAATGGCGAACTCGTCGTGACGTCGTCGAGTGTATCCTATGGATACTGCACGAATCACTGACAGAATTGATTTTATCTCCGTTCGCAATCGGGAACTAGATGGATTCATCTCGTTCCGCTATCATCGGAAACGAGATGAAATCAAAGGCAAACTCGTCGTGACGGCTTCGAGTATGTCCTACGGACACTAGAAGAACCATTGACAGAATTTATTTCATCTCCGTTCGCGATCGGGTACGATATGGAATCATCTCTTTGCGATATTATCGGAATGGAGATGAAATCAACCGCGAACTCGTCGTGATGTTGTCGAGTATGTCCTATGGATAATGCACGAATCGTTGTCCGAATTGATTTCATCTCCCAAAGCGATCGGGAACGAGATGAATTTATCTCGTTTCAATATCATCGAAAAGGAGATGAAATCAATGGCGAACTCATCCTGACGTTGCACAGTAGGAGAAAAGCCCAAAAACCTGGCCAAAACCTCAAATGACCTTTGACGGGAATGAAAATTGGCTTACAGGGGTTTTCAAGGTCGCTGATTACGAATCTGAAAGCCAAATTATCGTAAACAAAATGGCCGATCCAATATGGCTGACATGAATGTTAAAAAGTTGCCAGATGTCGACAAAAATTGGTATTTACGGGTTTTCAAGGTCGCTGATTACGAATCCGCAAGCCAAATTATCGTAAAAAAAATGGCCGATCCAATATGGCCGACATGAACGTTAAAAAGTTACCAGATGTTGACAAAAATTGGTATATACGGGTTTTCAAGGTCGCTGATTACCAATCCGATATCTATTGTTTATAACTTGCAACAAAGAGCTTACAGCAAATTGTTATAAACAAAATGGCCGAGTATCCTGCTAAATAGATAAATTGATATATTTAAAAAAATCATCATAATAAAATAAACGTGAACAGTGTATTCTACGCAATTATTATTTTTATTTCCAAAATACATACGGAACGTTTCAAAAACAGAAAATTTTATTCTTAATCAAAATCGTAATCGGAGTCGGAGTCGGAGTCAGAATCATTATCCGAGTTTGTATCTATTACAACTCCCGGCACGGCTTCAATCTCGGCGCAAAATTCGTCTCTATATATATATATATATATATATATATATATATATATTCAAATATTTTATTTGAATGTTATAACATTTCATTCATATTTAAGAAATTTTTATGTGGTTGATTTTAATATGTATATATATATGCATACGTATATATCATAATTAAATCACAGAAAATTTATATATATATATATACACATACATATATATTAAAATAATTTATTTCAAGCGTATAACAGCCGTCTTGTCCGTTATGATGCTACTTCACCCATTCTCAGGTAGAGGCGCAGAGGCTGCTCAATAGTGCCGCGTGCACGCTCGGCTACCGCACGATGCGAAAAAAATCATAACGGACAAGACGCACGTTTTCCGCAGGTAACTCTTGTAAATTTCGAAAGCTTATACATTAAACTAAAGGCCGAGACTAGGAGCTTTGCAAAATGTGACAAAATATATAACTTTTCGGACCGTTGAAAATATAAGTTTTCAAAATTATTCAATTTTATTTATGCCGAAGGCTATACTACATTTCAATCATTTATACATAAACTTTAGATTCAACCGATGTAAAAACATGTTCTACATACCTCCAGAAGTCGTATCCATGTTGCAGAATTGAAATTAAACCCGTCACTTTAAAGTTATGGGTTTTTGAAGTCAGCGTTATTTTCGTCTGTGCAGCGCGTGACACGTACACTCTTCACGAACACTAACTGCCAACTGACGCTGCGGCGCAGGTATACACTTAAAGGGCTTTCCCTTCCACAATAGAATGCAGTTACTAGTCCTCTACCTGAATGACTACTCAACTGACTCTATTTCGAAAATTTATTTTTTGGGGTTTTGGCCAGGTTTTTGGGCTTTTCTCCTACTGTGCGTTGTCGAGTGTATCCTATGGATACTGCACGAATCACTGACAGAATTGATTTCATCTCCGTTCGCGATCGGGACCGAGATGAATTCATCTCGTCGCGATATTATCGAAAAGGAGATGAAATCAATGGCGAACTCATCGTGACGTTGTCGAGTGTATCCTATGGATACTGCACGAATCACTGACAGATTTGATTTCTCCCCGTTAGCTATCGGGAACGAAACGAGGGAGAACGAGCTAACGTTTTACCTCTGCTTACATGATCCATTCTCCTGGATCAGAAAGAAAATGAAATGAAAGGGAAACTCAACGTGACACCTTCGAATGTATCCCATGGATGCCCGACAAACAATTAAGACTATCGACTTCATCTCCGTTTGTCAAGTCCCATTGATGCAAGAAAAATGATTGAGAGAATAATTTTCATGTCTTTCCGCTACGCACTCTCTAACACTAGTCCGAGGTCCATTTTAACGATAGACCATCCACTTCTTGAGCATCGTTTACTGAACCAATGATGACATCATGAAAGTCAAAATTAATATCACGGCAGCTAAACTTATCCACTCGCATTATGAGGAACTCGGCCGAACGCAATTACGCAAGTAGACGAATCTTTTCAGAAATGTCCGATAGGGCGTCCAGAAATCATATGAAGCATTGATTTAATACTTGCTCTCGTACCAGCATGCATTCAGATAAACCAAAATATCGAATCTTTATTATTCGTGTAACGATGTAAATCCCCGACAACTTGACAATCCGAATCGCCAGAACACCGGTCGCAATGAAGTAAATAAAAAAAAAACAATTAAAAAACACGTGCTGTAACGCTGTACTCGAGATTCGACATGCATCGAGTAATTGTCAGTCCTTTTTATTTTGTTTCTTGATTTAAAAAAGATAGCATAAAATCTGAATTGACGACTTATTAATTATTTATCTTTTATGACCGCCTAAATATAAAGATAACGCTAAGCCTCGATGAATAATCTCATAGAGCGCCATGATCTTTTCTCATCATCGCTCGTACAAAGGAATACATTTCTCATGGATCTTGGCAAGCTTCATGTTTCGGCACGACATTCGTGAAGTAAATAAAGACGAAGCTGGAAGTGACAGATCGGCCGGCCTGTCACGGATGTCAAATCCGATTGGTTAACAGGCAGCCTAAGCGAATGATACGCAAAACGCCAAATAACGCTTGCCGTGATCTGTCAAGCGGTGCATTTCAGTAGAACCTTGCCGCGCGGTCTGAACTTATGCGCCAAATATGACAGAAATGTCAACTCGCTCGGGCCAGCGAGACAGACACCTCGCTCGAGTTGAATGAGTCTTCATGACTCGTAGCCTGCTACGTCTCTCGCGCTCAGATTCAATACTCGAGTGGCGTCATTGTTAACGGCAGACGTCGGTTCTACAACAATTGTTCGAACTCCAATATTCTAATCGCTCTCATTCTGAAACTATAGGACGGAAAAAAAATTGCCTCGATAGTTATACTCGGGGGACCCCTCCCAACCCGCCAGTATCGGGTTGGTCGGTAATTTTGAAACACGCTGTATATACAGGGTGTCCCATTTTAATCTTACACCTGAATTTTCTCGAAAAATATTGCTCGGACGAACTATTGTGTGGAACAAAACTTCTAGGGATTGAAGGGGGACGTTTGAAAAAAATTTATTTGAGGAGCCAAAATTCAAAATGGCGGCGTTACAAAGGCTGACATGTTTTTTTCAAACGGAAACATAACTTTTTTTTATTGCCAAAAAATTTGTCAGCTGAAAACTAAAAACTTTTGTTGAAAAAATTTTTTGATAAAGTTCATAGTTTTCAAGTGAGAACATCATTTTCAATTATTTCAGATGTATCCAGGATTTGTGTGTGTGTGTGTGTGTGTGTGTGTGTGTGTGTGTGTGTGTGTGTGTGTGTGTGTGTGTGTGTGTGTGTGTGTGTGCATGTGCGTGCGTGTGGAACACTGTTGGAAATTTTGGTTTTTTTTTGTTTTTTTTTGTTTGCAAATTTGGACGATATTTCATGAGAAAATTTTGGAGGAAAATCGATGAAAAATAGTTTTTTTTTTTTTTTTTTTTTTCATTTTAATAGCGTTTGTGCCATTTTCAGGCCCAAAAACGTGTTTCTTTAAATCCTTGACGAACTTTGATCACGATGGGTAGAAAAACACACACACACACACAAATCCTGGATACATCTGAAATAATTAAAAATGATGTTCTCACTTGAAAACTATGAACTATATCAAAAAAATTTTTCAACAAAAGTTTTAGTTTTCAGCTGACAAATTTTTTGACAATAAAAAAAGTTATGTTTCCGTTTGAAAAAAAAACATGTCAGCCTTTGTAACGCCGCCATTTTGAATTTTGGCTCCTCAAATAAATTTTTTTCAAACGTCCCCCTTCAATCCCTAGAAGTTTTGTTCCACACAATATTTCGTCCGAGCAATATTTTTCGAGAAAATTCAGGTGAAAGATTAAAATGGGACACCCTGTATATATATATATATATATATATATATATATATATATATATATATATATACACACACACACACACACATGTGGATGGAACTGTATGTGTTAGCTACGTTGCTGTGTAAGGGTGCAAGACAACTATATATACTTTTACATATATACATCATTTACTAGTCTCTCTCTCTCTTTCTCTCTCCACTTTGCCCTACGTCATGAGAATACATCTTAGCTGGGCTAGATCGACCCGCATTAGAGCTCTCCAGTTGAATCTCAGTTTCGAACCAAACCACTCTATACGAATTGTTCTCGGAATTACTGTTCCAGTACAATAGAATGACTGTAGATCAAAAGGCACTCCCTTTGGTCCTTCAAGAGCCAAAGTAGTTCAAATATATATATGTCGATGATAGGAGAACAGGGCTGTCGTTGCTTTTCTTCATTTATTTTGTGAAGAATCTGTTTAATAAAAAAAGAAGAACGAAGAGGAATCTTTCGAGAGATCTCGAGAAGAGTCGACGTGTCCTGTCAAGGAAAATATTTGAATACTGATATCTTTCGAGTTCGAAGTGAATAAAATGTTCTTTTAATGGCTCAACATGCGCCCCACACGTAGAACGCAAAGTTCGCGAGTGATTTCTGCTCCTTCTCCGACATCAGAAGTGGGATTACCGAGAGATATGGAGCCATCGACCTCTCAAAATCGAAGTCTTCGACGGAATGAAAATTTATCCGAAGACCAATGGAGAGTTTTGATCGAAAATCAAAACAAGAACATGATGGAGATAATACAATCGATCCGTGGTCCTCCAGCTAATTCGCCCGAAATTGTTTTCCCTGAATTTAACCCTGACAAAGGTGATGTAAATGCTCGTGCTTGGTATTCGACAGCCGGCTTGTGCATGCAAGAAGAGGAGCTTCGAGGAAGCAAATTAATCATTGCTTTCAGCAAAGTAATGAGAGGATCCGCTGCGTCGTGGTTTCCTCAGATTAGTTTTGCTGGAATGACCTGGGGAGAATTTAAAAACATTTTTCTCTCTCGTTTTGAAATTGTTGAGACTCCTGCGGCAACTTTAATTTCCATGAATTCCGGTCAGCCAAATGAAGAGGAAAATTTCGCCGCATATTCAACCCGAATTTTGAACACGCTCATGCCACGACTAGAACTAATGAGCAAAGAAGAAATTGCTGTTTCTATCGTGCTGGCTCATGTGGCCCAATTAGACCCACGTTTGAAACGATTAGCCCTCACGTCAGAAATAAATTCTCGAAGCAAACTACAACAAGAACTAATGGCTGCGGAATATCGAAAAAGGGTTTTCCCTTTTTCTCAAGCAAAAGAGAGCTCGTCATTCGACCCAAAACGATCAAGATCTTCTCTGAAATGTTTCAACTGCGGAAAAATCGGACATAGAATTTCTGAATGTCGAAGTCGTTCACCGAACTTCATTTCGGACAACTCGGAGAATGCTTCCAAGAAAATACCCTTCTCTGCAAAGAAATATTCTGTGACATGCTTCAAATGCGGAGAAGCCGGGCATATTTCTACGAATTGCAAAAAGCCTTCTGGTTCTGAAAAACATACCCCTGCTCAAGGTCAAATGGAGCGTCGCGTTAATTTATGCTCAATTCAACCAGTTTTCGGCGAACTACTACATTCCGGTGAGAAGTTTTCATTTTGCTTTGATTCCGGTGCTGAATGCTCTCTGATTAAAGAGAGTATTGCACAAAAATTCACAGGAAAACGTCAGCACGCTTTGGTCACTCTTGCCGGAATAGGTCCATCTAGTATTCAAAGTGTCACTCAAATTTTGTCGCAAGTGACTATAAATGATCATTGCTTGGAAATTTTATTTCATGAGATTCATGATAACTTTCTTGGCAATGAAATTCTTATTGGACGAGAAATATTGGGCCTTGGCTACTCAGTGGAAATGACGGTTGACAATTTAATTTTGAAAAGAATACCGAGGATCAATATTTCCGAAGTAGATTCAAGTTCACCAAACTTCAGCGAAATAAAAACTGACATTTCTGATCTTGACAAACATCTTTTAATTGATGTTTTGAATAAATTTTCTTCAACTTTTGTCAAAGGAATACCTGAACCTAGAGTAACGACTGGACAACTTGAAATCCGTTTATTGGATCCTAATCGAACTGTGCAAAGACGGCCGTATCGCCTTTCGCCTATTGAACGCCAAACAGTACAAGATAAAATCAAAGAACTGCAAGAGAAGAATATTATCAGGCCCAGCTGTTCTCCTTTTGCCAGTCCTATTATTCTCGTAAAAAAGAAAGATGGCTCTGACCGAATGTGCGTTGACTATCGGGAGCTGAATAATAATACGGTGGCTGATAAATATTTGCCAAACATTGCCGCTCATTGCTGACCAAATAGATAGATTAGGAGGTGCAAACTATTTCACATCTCTCGATATGGCCAGCGGTTTCCACCAAATTCCCATTCATAAAGATTCCATCGAACGAACTGCCTTTGTTACTCCCGATGGGCAATATGAATATTTGGCGATGCCTTTCGGTTTGAAAAATGCACCTTCTATTTTTCAGCGAGCAATCAACAAAGCTTTGGGAGACTTGATAAATACCTCTGTTATTTGTTATATGGATGATATTCTCATTCCATCAAAGACAATTATCGAGGGTATTCAAAAGCTAGAGATCGTTTTGGAAGCTTTAATTAAGGCTGGATTTTCAATTAATTTAAAGAAATGCTCATTTCTAAAAACTAAAATTGAATTTCTTGGATATGAGGTTTCAGCAGGAGAAATTCGACCAAACCCTCGCAAGATTGTTGCGTTAACTGCCCTTTCGCCGCCTCAAACTGCTACTCAACTTAGACAATTTATTGGACTTGCCTCTTATTTTAGGCAGTTCATACAGGGATTTTCTAAACTTGCTGCTCCTCTGTATAAACTCACCAATGAAAAGGGGAAGATTGATTGGAAACCAGACCTTGAAGAAGTTCGACAAAAAATAATCTCTCGATTAACCAGCTCCCCTCTTTTAATGATTTTTAATCCAAATTTTCCAATAGAGTTGCATACAGATGCTAGCTCTGTTGGTTATGGTGCAGTTTTCATCCAAAAAGTCAATGGAAAAGCTCATGTTGTCGCCTATTTTAGTAAAAGAACAACCGAAGTAGAATCGCGATATCATTCGTACGAATTGGAAACTCTCGCTGTTGTAAATGCTATTAAACATTTCCGTCATTATTTACAAGGGAGGAGATTCCCCGTAGTTACAGATTGTAATTCTCTCAAGGCTTCTCGAACAAAACTCGATTTAACTCCACGAGTCTATAGATGGTGGGCATTTTTGCAGTCATTTGACTTTGACATTGTTTATCGAGAGGGAAAAAACTTGGCTCACGCAGATTTCTTTTCTCGAAATCCTTTACCCGAGAATAACAAACGAAATGTCCAAACAATTGAGCAAAAGCGTATAAATTTCACCCAAATTTCTGATAAATGGTTGCACGCGGAACAACAGAAAGATAGTGAAATTCGTGATCTTATTTCCAAATTGGAAAACGATCAACTTGACTCAAATGTTTCTAAAACATATGAGCTTAAATCAGGAATTCTCTTCAGAAAAATACAGCGAAATAATCAAACGCATATTTTACCAATAATCCCGAGAGCTTTTCAGTGGTCTATAATAAATCATGTTCACGAGTCAATTGTTCATTTGGGATGGGCGAAAACTTTGGAGAAAGCTTACCAACATTATTGGTTCCCTAACATGTCTAAATATGTTCGAAAATTTGTTGAAAACTGCATCACTTGTCGAATTTCGAAATCTTCTTCCGGTAAAATTCAAGCTGAATTACATTCAATTCCGAAAGTAAGTATTCCTTGGCATACTCTCCATATCGACGTCACCGGAAAACTCAGTGGCAAAAATAACATTAAAGAATATGTTTTTGTCTTTATTGATGCCTTTACCAAATTCGTTTGCCTTCACCATTCTCTCCATGTCGACGCTGTAAGTGCTATAACAGCTTTAAAGTCAATTGTTACTTTATTTGGAGCACCGGTTCGCGTAATTGCTGATCAAGGAAGATGCTTTGCAAATAAAGATTTTCGCGATTTTTGTAACTCCCACTGCATCAACCTTCATTTGATTGCTACTGGTACTAGCCGGGGCAATGGTCAAGTTGAGCGTGTTATGAGTACACTCAAAAATATGCTTACTTCTGTTGAAGTGGATAGTGCTAGATCATGGCAAGATTCTCTTGGAGAGATTCAACTGGCAATGAACTGTACTGTCAGTAGAGTGACCAAGGCTACCCCTCTCGAATTAATGATCGGTCGTGTAGCTAGACCATTAAATTTACTACCGATAACTGACGATGAAAAAGAAATTGACTTATCGGAAATCAGAGAGCAAGCAGCCAATAAAATCGAGATTAACGCCCAAATGGATAAATCTCGATTTGACGCCGGAAAAGCAAATCTTTCTAAATTTTCTGTTGGGGATTACGTTTTAATTGAAAATCATGAAAGAAATCAAACGAAATTAGACTTAAAATTTAGAGGTCCATTCCGCATTTCTGAAGTATTAGATGGAGACCGGTACATATTAAAATCATTAAATTGTAATCGAACGTATAAATATGCTCATGACCGACTTCGAGCAATGCCCGATTGCTCAGTACCCTCTGAACTAGATATTTGCTTTGCTGAATCTTCGGAAGAGTCACTGAGTATTTCAGGTATTAAATTTAAAAAAAAAAAAAAAAAATACATTATTATTGAATCGATTTCGTGAGACATCCTATTTGATGTGCTTGTTTATTACGAGTACTTGATAAATACTTGAGAGTATTTGAAAAGAAAATGATTGTCATTCCCTTCGTGGTTTGATCATGATCTAGAAGCACACATTCATTATGCTTATTAGTTGCAAGTCACAAAGAACCTAACTCATTTCGCTGAGCGGAGACGGTGCAATGTAACGGCTAATGGTGTGGTGCTGTCACATGAGGCGACTGTGTATTGAAGGGTTGATGTGTGGACAACTTCGTGTTGTCACACAGTCAAAATGTGAAGTCCAATCGATAATTGGCAATTTTATGTAAAGATTACATGTCTTTGAATAAGAATGTAAATCTCATGAAAAGAATGTGTCTTTTGAGGAGACTGTAATAGTTCCTGATTTTATGAAAAGATGATCATTTATATGATAAAGGGGTTTTGTCAACGGTTTGTCACCGGATCGATTCTCATAATTTTGTACTCAAAATTCATGAAATTGTTAAAGAGCACTTTTTGGATATTTAAAATAATAATAAGGTCAGGAAGGCCGAGCAGTCTAAAAAAAAAAAGTTCCTTTTATTTTCAGAAGAAACAAACACAACACACGAGGACGTGTGATAGTCAGTCTGGCCGTGTCGATGATAGGAGAACAGGGCTGTCGTTGCTTTTCTTCATTTATTTTGTGAAGAATCTGTTTAATAAAAAAAGAAGAACGAAGAGGAATCTTTCGAGAGATCTCGAGAAGAGTCGACGTGTCCTGTCAAGGAAAATATTTGAATACTGATATCTTTCGAGTTCGAAGTGAATAAAATGTTCTTTTAATGGCTCAACATGCGCCCCACACGTAGAACGCAAAGTTCGCGAGTGATTTCTGCTCCTTCTCCGACATATATATATATATATATATATATATATATTTACACTTGGGGAAAGTATAGTTTTAGCCCGTTTTATCCACGTAATGTTGGCTATCGGTAAATTTGGCTCCTTGAAGAAGGATTACAATTTTTTTCAATTCTTGACGTTGAATGTCTTTGAAATCGAATGTTAAATATACACACACACACACACACACACACACACACACACACACACACACGCACGCACACACGCACGCACGCACGCACGCACGCACGCACGCACGCACGCACGCACGCACGCACGCACGCACGCACGCACGCACGCACGCACGCACGCACGCACGCACGCACGCACGCACGCACGCACGCACACACACACACACACACACACACACACACACACACACACACACACACACACACACACACACATATATATATATATATATATATACACACACACACACACACACATGTATATACAAGATGCCCCTCTTATCTCTGCCACCCGAAATAACTCGGTAATTATCGACGTTGCAAAAAAATGTTCCCGACAATAGTTGTACGGTGTGAAGGGGGCCATCAAATTTTTTAATGGTATGGTACTTTTTTTCAACCATCTTGTGGAGCACCTCAAGCCGCATAAAAAACATTATGGGGTCAAAGTCGTTCAAGATCTCGGGTCGCTACCAAATATTCCGTAGTGATCCGAGATACTTAGATTTGTATTTCTTTTTAATAGGTGACCTTGTATGACCTTGAACGACTTTGAGACCCCAATGTTTTTTATGCGGCTTGAGGTGCTCCACAAGATGGTTGAAAAGGATGTACCATTCCATTTAAATAAGTGGAGGTGACCTTCACTGTGCGTCAGCGCCTCCAACGAAATAAAAAAAATTGATCGCATTCGATGGCCCCCTTCACACCGTACAACTTTTGTCTGGAACATTTTTTTGTGACGTCGATAATTACCGAGGTATTTCGGATGGTAGAGATAAGAGGGACACCTGTATATGTTAGACTTGTCAACACAAAATTGAATTTTTTTTTCAAATTATTGTTGAAAGTGTTGAGAATGACAAAAAATAAGTGCTGACCAAATTTTAGCTCTTTATATTAATATTTAGAGGTCCCTCGTCGTAATTTTCTTTTTCCCATTCATTTAATATGGTAAAAGTTTTGTTTGCCGCTTCTAAGCTTTATAACTCGCTTACGGGTAAACACACGGAAATGCCTCAAAATATTATTTATAGAAAATTCAACGTTCTACAAAAAAGGTTCTTAGCCTTCATACGATAAATTTATTCGTTCAAATTTTATTCAACATTAAAGTTGAATTGATGATAAATTTCATGATTTTCTGAAAGTTTTGGACATTTTCGACAAAATTATTGATTTTCTGTCGTTGTTTTTTCTGATTCACTTTGAAAAATATTGTATCCTTTCAAAATTATTCTCTAGATATTTATTTATCATGCTATGGGAATTGAATTTGGTTTAAGAATAGATTATTGTGCTAATGTACTTTTAAATAATAATAAATTTAAATCTATTAGGAATTTGAGAAACTATCTAGGGAATAATTTGAAAAGGATAAAATACTTTTTAAGATGAATCAGAAAAAAACACAAAAAATCAATAATTTCGTTGTAAAAGTCCAAAAATCTCACAAAATCATGAAATTTATCCTAGATTCAACTTTGACGTTGAATAAAATTCGAATAAATGAATTTATCGTATGAAGGCTAAGGACTTTTTTCTAGAGTGTTAAATTCCCTATAAAACAATTTTTGTGCGTTCCCGTGTGTTTACCCGTAGGCGAGTTATACAGCTGAGAAGCGGCAAACAAAACTTTTACCATGTTCAATAAATGGGAAATAGTAAATCGCGATGAGGCACCTCTAAATGTTAATATAAATGGCTAATATTTTGTCAGCACCCATTTTTTATCATTCTCATCAACATTGTCAACAAAAATTTCAATAGAATGAAAAAAAATTTTCGGGCCAGTTCTACACACACACACACACACACACACACACACACACACACACACACACACACACACACACACACACACACACACACACACACACACACACACACACACACACACACACACACACACACACACACACTCACACACACACTCACACACACACTCACACACACACTCACACACACACACACACACACACACACACACACACACACACACACACACACACACACACACACACACACACACACACACACACACACACACACACACACACACACACACACACACACACACACACACACACACACACACACACACACACACACACACACACACACACACACACACACACACACACACACACACACACACACACACACACACACACACACACACACACACACACACACACACACACACACACACACACACACACACACACACACACACACACACACACACACACACACACACACACACACACACACACACACACACACACACACACACACACACACACACACACACACACACACACACACACACACACACACACACACACACACACACACACACACACACACACACACACACACACACACACACACACACACACACACACACACACACACACACACACACACACACACACACACACACACACACACACACACACACACACACACACACACACACACACACACACACACACACACACACACACACACACACACACACACACACACACACACACACACACACACACACACACACACACACACACACACACACACACACACACACACACACACACACACACACACACACACACACACACACACACACACACACACACACACACACACACACACACACACACACACACACACACACACACACACACACACACACACACACACACACACACACACACACACACACACACACACACACACACACACACACACACACACACACACACACACACACACACACACACACACACACACACACACACACACACACACACACACACACACACACACACACACACACACACACACACACACACACACACACACACACACACACACACACACACACACACACACACACACACACACACACACACACACACACACACACACACACACACACACACACACACACACACACACACACACACACACACACACACACACACACACACACACACACACACACACACACACACACACACACACACACACACACACACACACACACACACACACACACACACACACACACACACACACACACACACACACACACACACACACACACACACACACACACACACACACACACACACACACACACACACACACACACACACACACACACACACACACACACACACACACACACACACACACACACACACACACACACACACACACACACACACACACACACACACACACACACACACACACACACACACACACACACACACACACACACACACACACACACACACACACACACACACACACACACACACACACACACACACACACACACACACACACACACACACACACACACACACACACACACACACACACACACACACACACACACACACACACACACACACACACACACACACACACACACACACACACACACACACACACACACACACACACACACACACACACACACACACACACACACACACACACACACACACACACACACACACACACACACACACACACACACACACACACACACACACACACACACACACACACACACACACACACACACACACACACACACACACACACACACACACACACACACACACACACACACACACACACACACACACACACACACACACACACACACACACACACACACACACACACACACACACACACACACACACACACACACACACACACACACACACACACACACACACACACACACACACACACACACACACACACACACACACACACACACACACACACACACACACACACACACACACACACACACACACACACACACACACACACACACACACACACACACACACACACACACACACACACACACACACACACACACACACACACACACACACACACACACACACACACACACACACACACACACACACACACACACACACACACACACACACACACACACACACACACACACACACACACACACACACACACACACACACACACACACACACACACACACACACACACACACACACACACACACACACACACACACACACACACACACACACACACACACACACACACACACACACACACACACACACACACACACACACACACACACACACACACACACACACACACACACACACACACACACACACACACACACACACACACACACACACACACACACACACACACACACACACACACACACACACACACACACACACACACACACACACACACACACACACACACACACACACACACACACACACACACACACACACACACACACACACACACACACACACACACACACACACACACACACACACACACACACACACACACACACACACACACACACACACACACACACACACACACACACACACACACACACACACACACACACACACACACACACACACACACACACACACACACACACACACACACACACACACACACACACACACACACACACACACACACACACACACACACACACACACACACACACACACACACACACACACACACACACACAAACACACACACACACACACACACACACACACACACACACACACACACACACACACACACACACACACACACACACACACACACACACACACATAAATATCAAATCAAATTCGTCGCCACGTTGTTAAAAAAAAAGAATTATTTTCAACATCGACGGTCGTCAACGACTCGTATTTGTTGTTAACTTAAATAATGCGTTTGATTTTCAGATTTCAGAAAGACCGTTTAAGGCAGTGTCCTGCTTTAGAAGGTCCGAATAATCGTTTCTTTATTGCTTAAAGCGTTACCCCCACTTGTAGCGCAAAAAAGGCCTTTTTCATGAATTTTTTTAAAGAAAACTACAAAACTTTTTTAATCGATCAATATACTATCTTAAAGAACACATCTCGAAGAACTTTCAGTAATTTTTTTATTGAAAAATATTACATTGTTTATTGGCAAATGGCCGTCAATGAAATAATGTTTTTATATACACGGTTTGCGGTGACCAACATTGCGGCGAAGTGGATCATCTGAAAAAAAATGCGGATGGATTTAGTCAAATATAAGTATAAACTAGTCTTTAATCGAAGGATTTTAAAAAATATTCATTTTTCACAAAATGGCGGACAGTCAAAGTTAATGGTTCGATTTTAACGAAAAAAATCGAACGATTAAAGACTACATTTTTATGTATTAAATAAGCCTGCAAAATTTCAAGAAGATCGGTTCATTAGTGTTCGAGTAATCTTGGTCACCGACTTCAGAAATGCGTTTAAAGTTTCAATTTTAGTTTACACGAAGAAAATATTTTTTTTTTTGTAAACTTACATAGAGTCATCTATTCCGGGCATAAAAAAAACTGCACTTCAAATTGCAATTCAAAAAAATGCAATAAAAAAAAGTTTTTTTTCAAAATCGCAAGTGGGGGTAACCACTTAAATAGATAGATAAAATATCCAAGAATACATTTACAAAGTTTCAGAGGCCAGTTCTAAGTATTTTCGAAGGCACTAAGCCGAAAGCAGAGTAGCGTCGAGCAGGTGTGTGAGGACTCCGCCACTCGATCTTCTACGCCGCATTTCATATCTAAAAAAAGTTCAAGGATCTTTCAAAACAGTACTTAGAGTTCGTAGTAGTATCGTATTTTAGGGCATCAGAACGTCTACTTCATGGACCAGGAATAGCTGATTAGCGGATCATTACTGTAAGTAACCAAAAATTGATATATTCTTCTATTGAAAACTTTGAAGTGCGTTTTCTCCAGTTTTCATTTCCATGATTTTTCTAAATTGGCTGGTGTGATAGCAGAAAAATTAAATGACCTATTGGATCGAACCAAAGTTTTTTTCTCTTCAGTATTAAATTCTCTTCTAAGTAAACTAAAAGAATCGTTAAAAAATACTTCTAAAATAACTTTTATCCCACGTTAGAGTGGATTTTTTTAAACACTTTTTTTTAACCTGAAAAAAGTTATAATTTCACGATTTTTCTTTTTCTTAGTTCACCCAGAAGAAAAATGTATGGCAATTGGAACGTTTTTTTGGTTCTTTGTTTCGGTCATGAATTACGAGCTGCATCTTTCCCGCCAATTGGAGGCTAAAGTGGCAAAGCGCTCGTGGAATAGGCTGATAAATCAACAGTAATTTATTATTTTACGTTGAAAAAATTGTTTTTATACTTTTTAAATACATATTAAAATATATCGCAAAGTTCACCGGGCTCTCTTGTTTTTTTCCCCTTCTAAAAAAATTGGAAAAAAAGTTGGAGAATGTCCACCGCCAAACGTCGCGAAAAAATGTCTTCATCTGCCGGCGGCCATGTTTTTGTTGTTTTAGTGTATTTTTTAAAAGGCTCTCAATATATGTACCTTTGTGAAAAAATGGGTTTCTTTTTCATCAACCGTTTTCCAGAAAAAATCAGAATTTGGTAAAATTTTTCACCGTTTTCCAGAAAAAATCAGAATTTGGTAAAATTTTTCGGGCCTCAAGGCAGATGTAGCCCCTTAATGTTCATTCAAATAAGTGTTCGAACGATTTTTCAATCATTTCACTCATCCTTCCTATTAAACTTCGCGAGGGTTTCCTCATTTTTTATATTCATCCTTATTTTCCACCGAAGCCTTGATTAGGTGTGCAATACGATCTCGATTATGAGGAAGGACACTTATATGATGCCGGAATCGCTGACTAGCGGTACGACGACAATATTTCACAAGATCGTGTAAAATATCACTGTCGTCGAATATCCATAAGTCGAATATCCATAAGTACGAATATCCATAAGCATTAGGGTGGCCGCTACTTGGGTTTTGGCGAAAAAAATCGATGTCACCCCAAAACCATAATCAAGGTGTATCAAAATAAACCAGTGTAAAGTTTGGAGGCGCTCGGAAAATTGGAACACGCGCCACCGAGCGATTGAAATTTTAAACGTAAAACACATGTATTTATCCCGCGCATAAATGATTTTTTTTCCGGGTATAATATTAATGAGAAAAATTTGAAACTTGGTATACTTATTGTACATAGTATGGTGTACAAAACCAAATTTTTTCAATCTTTTTCGTTTATGATTTTGTCAATGACAAGCTCTGTAAAGATGCCCATATTTCTTTTTTTAAATATATGTTTTCAAATCAATTTCAAATGAAATAAAAAATAAATTTTCAGTTCGAAAATGTAATGTCTGCAGGGAGGAAGACATAGAAGAATATATTTTTTTCGTAATACATATTTACGAGCTATCGTTGTTTGCACCGTTACAAGAGCAGTGTTGTGTTCGCTGTAGTGTACACTACATTTAGTAGTCATTTTCTGTTGTACTTGGAAGAAAAAATCATTGATGCGCGGGATAAATACATGTATTTTACATTTAAAACTTCACACAAATTTTTTTTTATACACCTTGATTGTGTTTTTGGGGTGACATCGAATTTTTTTTCGCCAAACAGTAGTCATTTTCGGTTCACGATCGCATTTTTTTATTGGATGAACCATTTGTCAATAACAATGACTTCAGCATGCTGTTTTTCAAGAGAAAAATTAGGTTTTCTTTGGAGAAGCTGTCAACACTTTGAAAGATTTTCTTCCGAAAAAATTACAGTGTAACCACAAACATGTGTACAGCATGCTGGGAAAATATTAATTTGTTGCAACCAATGTGTTACTAGAAAAAGATGCATCATTATGACTCTGCAAATTGGGCTTCCAGAGTGGGATGCCCCGTTAACTGGAGTAAAAATATAGCGCGAGAGTGAATGTGAAGTCACATCGCGACGAGGGAGGAAAGTCGAGTTGGCGCGAAACGAGAGCACGAATTAACGTGCCTGGCCTACCGACCCGCTGAAACGAGAGGATATAATGAAAAGAGACGAGAGCGCGAGTGAAATCAAGCTCCTCGTCGGTGACGGGGGGATCCGCAGTTGAAAATCCGAGGAACAAAGTGAGATCGGGAGATATATACGTACGCGAGAAAAAAGGGGATGATGGAAGGGAGAAATGTATATCAGCCAAATGTACAGGCATAGACCGACTAATGGCTCTCGAAAAGTAATTGGGATACCAGTTGCACGTGTCGACGTGAATTTCATCCCTCGAAGGCATGTACGTGTACGTGCGTACGTACAGAGCGTTCCGAAAAAAATCGACCAACCAAAGACCCTCCAGGCGAGAATTTCATTCAGTTCTTTCAACCGCTGCAGCCTCGAGAACGCTGCTGTTTTTTCAGCGATTTAAAGCTACAGTGTGAGCTGAATTTTTACCTTTCTGCGGTATTTTTTTCCTCTTGCAATATGTTTGTAAAAAAAATGGTTCATTTTGCTCTGCTCAATGTCGTCGAAAATCCTAGCTCGTGGCCCGAAAAAAGAGGAATTTTCGTGATTTTTTCTGTCAAAACGTGTGCAGGCTTTCAATTTCTTTTTTTGTTCACATGAACGAGTATGGATTTGGGTGTCTTTTACGATTTTTGTATTGAAAAACATTTATAAATGTAGTAGATAGAATGGTTTGTGCAGACCTCTGTTTGGAAAACACTTTCAAGGGAAACAAACCATCCGAAAAAAAATCAAACCAATTTTCTTTTCTGCAGAAAATTATCTAGTGCTTCGACGAAGCATTTAATGAAATATTGATTTTTTAATTGATATTGACTTTCGGTGGAAAAAACCTTCTATTTTCGTTGATAAAAAAACTATGGATAAAAAATCCTTCGTTCAAGCACTGCTTTTTGATATGTAAAAGAAGCTTGTAAAATTTGAATTTGATCGGTGCCGTGACTTTTGGGATATCGAGGTCACCGATCTTGAAAAATTCATTTTGAGAAAAACGCATTTAACTCTTAAAATTTTTAACGCGTCGACTTGAAATTTTGAGAAAATATATTTAAAGTTTTTGAGAAACCCTCGATAACCAAAAATCGATATTTCAAACATTTCAACTCGTTGCAAGCCCTTAATGCATGCTACTCAATGTACTTGGAATATTATGAATTTATCTAATTTGTAAATTAAGGGGTACCCCCACTTGCGATTTTGAAAAAATCGATTTTTTTTTATTGCATTTTTTTGAAGTACAAGTATCCGGGCCCATACTTCTGTATGGGCCCGGAATAGATGACTCTATGTAAGTTTACAAAAAAAAGTATTTTCTTCGTGTAAACTGAAATTGAAACTTTAAACGCGTTTTTCTCAAAATGGCATTTCTGAAGTCGGTGACCAAGATTACTCGAACACTAATGAACCGATCTTCTTTAAATTTTGCAGGCTTATTTAATACATAAAAATGTAGTCTTTAATCGTTCGATTTTTTTTTTCGAAAAAAATGGCCGTTTTATAGCCAAAAAACGGCCGTTTTTTTCGTTAAAATCGAACCATTAACTTTGACTGTCCGTCATTTTGTGAAAAATAAATATTTTTTAAAATCCTTCGATTAAGGGAGCTTTCCAGTGTGACAGCCCGAAAAATCGCTGTTTTTCGCGATTTTTTTTTTAAAGAAAAAATAATCTAATCGGTCTGGTTTTTTTTGTATATTAATTGGGTATTGAAGAATACAAAACAATTTTTTAAAGATCGATTTATTTATTAATTAATATCTATAAAAATGATGAAACAATTGTTGCAGAAAATGCACTTGGATGTGGTGTCCACGTTGGGGGTCACAATTTTGATCTGAAACAAAAAACACAAAAAGATTATTGATCGGTATATAATTGGCTTTCGTGCTATGGAGACTTTTTTTTTGCAAAAATGGCGCCGGTTTGAACAAAAAGTATCGATTTTAGCATTTTTTGGCAGTTTTTTTTACAAAAAAATAGGAAGATGTCAAAAAAAAGCTTCCATAGCACGATAAACAATGACGTTAAGAATATTGTGTAAAAAATTCAACTCGATAGCTTTAAAACTCTGCCCTCCAAGTTGGACACCGTTTTGAAAAATGCTGTTTCGAGAAAAACGCGTTCAAAGTTTCAAGTGAGGAAATTTTAGGTAAATCGTTTACTTACGGTCAATCAGCGATGCCAGGTCCATACAATATCCCTTCTGCTTCTTCGAAAAGATCGTGCTCAATGGATTGTTCAGTCCGACGAGCTGTCCGCGCCTCTTTGCTATCCAGGGACGCCCGGCGGTTTGCTTGGGTGATGCGCGCATTCTTGTACTTAGCGGCGAAATCTGCGGCGCTCGGCCCGATAGTGCATCCCATCGTCTCCAAAATTTTTAAAATTGGGTCGTAACCTTCATTCAAGGTGCACACAGCACACTGCGTAGCGATTTCTACTATCTGCTTGCCGCAGAATACGTGCTTTGGGGCTAGTTGCCACACACAGTGATTGAAGCTCTCGTTATTGTTTTGAGTGTTCGCGCCCGTACATCGTTCTAAGAGATCCTCCGTTGTTAGATCATCGTAAATCGGCTTTAAAACTTGTTGTACGTCTTCGTCGAGTGCTGGTGGATGGGTGTACTCCTCTCCTGTGGCCTCGGCCTTGCGCCATTCGCACCACGAATCTTCTCCCGGAGGGCAATACTCATGCTGAGGATTTTCATCAGTTGAGCTTTTGTGATGAAATGTAGCCCATATGGCTTTCCTCATATTTTCCACGGAATTGGAATTTCGACGAACTGCCAAGCCATAATATTCGGAGAGATTTGTCAATAATTTTAACGTCAATTGCGCTCTTTTCGGTTCAACAGCAGTTTTTTTTGTTTGATTTTTTTTAGTTTTCGGAGTACTCGAACGAGATCCTTTTTTTCGGTTCACTCTCCATTGCTTTGTCTTCGATTTGCTTTTTGGCCTTTTTTAGTTGAACTAACCTTTTTCTTGCTTCGTTTCCCCTTTTATATACTCGCTTTTTCACGTGCAAAACGCATTCCTTTTTTTTACCGTCAAATCGTTACCGTACGGCTTGGCTTCTAATAACATCTTGAATGTTTTTGTATCGCCGTCTCCTATATAGAAACCGTATTTCGCGTTGTGCAATTCTTCTGATCTCTTGAATATTTCGATTATACCGTCGACTTCCATTTTTCCCGCGCTGCCTTCGTGATTGACGTTGCATTCGGATTCATGCGTCTCAAACCACGCCTCGTAGTCGGGTGTTCCCTTCTGTCCTTTCCAGAATGCACAAGCCTTGTAGAAGCTTGATTTGACAGCAACATCCAAAACTTTGTTGGTATATTTTCCAATCACGGACACGATACCCATGCGCGACGTGAAACCGCGTTTCGACCACGATCCATCACCGGACACCGTCAGAATATCGCCCCGATTTTCTGCTTCCAAAGTTTTTTCCTTCTCTTCGGTACCTGCTTTTTTCACGACGGCCTTGTATATTGATTTCGCTGCAATCTGCAGGATTTTCACGATTCCATAATAGGTGTTATTATTGAAGTTTGCAGTTAAATCCATCAAGGCGATAAAATTTCTAATGCCATTTATGCCGATGCCGACCAATCGCATGACAAAGCAGAAACGACGATTGATTTCATAAGCATTTTTTATCAAAGGACAAGAATCTATCTCGGCCGGATCTGGACACGAACACTGAACACAAATTTTAAAGCCCAATCCGCGAATCGATTTTTTAAAAAACTTCACGTCGCTATTACACTTTTTGCACTTCAACAGTTCCTGAAGAGCGCCGAAAACCAAAAAGAACTCCAAAATCACATAGCTAAACGTTTGATCGATTCGGACTTCAAACTCTGGACTCTTTTTCAAGATTTTTGCTGCCGAAGTGCTCGCAAACGTTAGATCCGTTTCGATATCGTGTCGATTTGTTCCCTTGAAACCCGCGGATCTTTTTCGTTCATTTCGCGGATGTCCGCTTCTCGAGCCTTTTCTATCCTGCCACGCACATTTCTCTTTCATAGATCTATCCATTTTGAATATCGAAACCGAACTGAAAGACGAACCGGACTCACGTTGGAAGGTACACGAGCAGGTAGGAACGAGACAATAGAAATAACCGTCGCACGGGCAGACGGCCGACGCGGCAGCTGTAGCGCTCCGTTGCCTTCTTCCAAGAAATGCTGTACAGTAACCGAAATAATCTGAATTTCGGCATGAAAATTTCAGGGAATATTCGGAAGAGTGTATACTATTCGATAAAGCAAAAAAAATCGATTTTTTGAAAATTTCACACTGGAAAGCTCCCTTAAAGACTAGTTTATACTTATATTTGACTAAATCCATCCGCATTTTTTTTGCAGATGATCCACTTCGCCGCAATGTTGGTCACCGCAAACCGTGTATATAAAAACATTATTTCATTGACGGCCGTTTGGCACTAAACAATGTAATATTTTTCAATAAAAAAATTACTGAAAGTTCTTCAAGATGTGTTCTTTAAGATGGTATATTGATCGATTAAAAAAGTTTTGTCGTTTTCTTTAAAACAATTCATGAAAAAGACCTTTTTTGCGCTACAAGTGGGGGTTCCGCCTTAAGCAAAACATTATTTAGAGATTTGGAACCTTTGCTTGTATTTCTTCCGGCGAATATCAAGATAAATAAAATACATACTTGTGATGATTATGAGTATGGGGTTAAACAATTCCTCATGTGGCAGAGGTGTTCGAAAATGTTTAATAAAAATTCTATTGTTTTTGCTTTGATCTGGTTGGTTTTTTTGGACTTCAAAGTTTTAAAAAAATCGAAAAAATCCCTATTCTTATTTGAAATGGTAGCGAATTTTAGGGTTTTCCAGTTTCCCTGTGCCCTCGTGCAAATCCGATACAGGGCTACTACGGGAGTGGCTGGCCGATAGTCTCTCCGAAACAGGACACATCGAAGTGCTGATAATGTGTGGAGTAAAAGTACAAGAAATGGTATCGTAAAAACCAACCATCTTTGACGAAAGACAATTAGCACAAAATACAATTTTCTTCCAGCTGATGCAAGATTTTGCACCATTTGCATCGATCTGTCTTGGGTCGGATACTTTCCGAATACGTGTAGGGTGAGGATCACAAATCTCCGAATTCCAGAACAATTACGTATACTTGTAGCCTTGTAGGCGTCTTGTCGATCGTGCCTCAACGCTTTCAGCACAGCGCAAGGCACAGCACCGTGAATTTCACTTCTGTACACACCTGTACCGATATACTGTTTGTCGTCAACATCGTATACAACTGGACAAAGCGCAAGTCAATCCGACATTATGTATACGTACATAGGCACTTGAGTTTGCACATAAGCCGAGGGGGTGAGGGGCAACGACGACAGAGGGTGAGAGAGAGGGAGGGTAGGGGAAGAGAGGGAAGCAAAGATGAAAGACAAGCGGAACGTGGATATTACGGATTGGACGTATTATACCCGCCGACCCGGGGTGAAGGCGCATGGGACTGTGAGCGAAGTACCGAGAGGAAATCCACTCGGTAATCCACCAATCTTCCGTGTCACGCCCAAGAATGTACAGAGCAATGCATAATAAGATATAGGTCTCAAATATCCCAAAATGCACTTTACACCTAACGAGCGCTGAGGGACTTCGTGATCTCCCATGCCAAGGAGCTTTGGCCTGGGCCACTACTTGGATGGGTCACAGCTCAGCCGTGCAATGTCTTGGGCACTGACTGGCGAGCTGACTACTGAGTTTCCGATGGCAAGGCAAGTAACTGAAACTCAGTGTAGCCACCAGTGTCGACAGGAGTTTTCCACAGTTTCCATGGGCCATTGTGCAAAAACGGCAGTGCATGAGGTAAGAGTGGCTGTGGACAACACTTTGACCAGTCTCTGAGGAACTGGAAGTAGTGAAGTGACAAGTAGGAGGTGGAAGCGAAACGGTATCGCAAACGCCGGCAGGAGCATACATCATGAAGGATCCTCAGAGCTCGTGATAGATCCTCAGAGCTACTGAATGATCCTCAGAGCTCCTGATGGATCCTCAGAGCTCCTATAGGATCCTCAGAGCTCCTGATGGATACTCAGAGCTCCTGAAGGATCCTCAGAGCTCCTAATGGATGCTCGGAGCACCTGAAGGATCCTCAGAGCTCCTGAAGAATCCTCAGAGCTGCTGAAGGATCCTCAGAGCTCCTGAAGGATCCTCAGAGCTGCTGAAGGATCCTCAGAGCTGCTGACGGATCCTCAGAGCTCCTGATGGATCCTCAGAGCTCCCGATAGATCCTTAGAGGTCCTGATGCATCCTCAGAGCTCCGGATGGATCCTCAGAGTTCCCTATGGATCCTCAGAGCTCGTGATGGATCCTCAGAGCTCGTGATGGATCCTCAGAGCTCGTGATGGATCCTCCGAGCTCACAATGGATCCTCAGAGCTCCTGATGGATCCTCGGAGCTGCTGAAGAATTCTCAGCATTTCGCTTTGGCTCGGGCCAATACTTGGATGGGTGACAGCTCAGCCGTGCAATATCTTGGGCACTGACCGGCGAACTGACTACTGAGTTTCCGATGGCAAAGCAAGTAACTGAAACTCAGTGCAGCTACCCGTGTCGACAGGAGTTTTCCACAGTTTCCCTGTGCCATTGTGCAAAACAGCAGTGCATGAGGTAAGAGTGGCTGTGGACAACACTTTGACCAGTCTCTGAGGAGCTGGAAGTAGTGAAGTGACAAGTAGGAGGTGGAAGTGAAACGGTATCGCAAAAGCCAGCAGGAGCATACATCGTGAAGGATCCTCAGAGCTCGTGATGGATCCTCAGAGCTACTGAATGATCCTCAGAGCTCCCAATGGATCCTCAGAGCTCCTGATCGATCCTCAGAGCTCCTGAAGGATCCTCAGAGCTCCGGATGGATCGTCAGAGCTGCTGAAAGGTCCTCAGAGCTCCAGATGGATCCTTAGGGCTCGTGATAGATCCTCAGAGCTCGTGAAGGATCCTCAGAGCTCCTGAAGGATCCTCGGAGCTCCTGATGGATCCTCGGACCTCCTGAAGGATCCTTAGGGCTCCTGATGGATCCTCAGAGCTCCTGAAGGATCCTCAGAGCTCCTGAAGGATCCTCGGAGCTCCCGAAGGATCCTCAGAGCTCCCGATGGATCCTGAGAGCTCGTGAACGATCTTCAGAAGGATCATCAGAGCTCCTAGAGAAAGAAAATGCCCTTTTCTGCTCTACTTGCACTCTGCCACTGCAAAGAAGTTTCTCTTTGGGCAAGATCTGCATACGCATACGTCTGAGACGAAAAATTGTCAGTCGCCGAGGGTGACGCTTGCTCTGAATCATGCTGTGTCGTAGCTAAGAAGAGCCAGCATTGCTGGCCAACGTCCGTGGCCCTTGGGCACGATCGACTGATGCGAGGCCATCTTGTGTGTGCATTACGCTTTCGAATGCAGCTAGGGAGAGAGAGAGAGAGAGAGAGAGAGAGAGAGAGAGAGAGAGAGGCAGAGAGAGGTCATGAGAGACCAATGAAAGTTGTGTGTGTACGGGTGACGAGGGTCATGTCATGTCACCTGTTTGCTGACAAGTTTGACTATGTGGCACATCGAGATATGAGATCCACGATCTAGAATCGCGTACCCATACACAAAGGCACACATATGTGTGTTTACGAGTATATATGTGTGTGTGTGTGTATGCATGTATTCAAGTGCCATCTTGAATTGACGATGCTAAATCCTCGGGATCCGTTCTCCTTGGTACTGATACAGGTCTATTCGATGAACATCTAGTAATTCAAGGATTTGCATGAGATTGAAGTTTCGATTGGTGGAATGCATTGGACATTAATTATTTTGAATTACTCGAATTTCTTTTTGCTCATTTGAGCTATGAAAATTCTGCAACTATTTTTTAAGATGCTTATTGGGCGATGCTTATTGGATGATGCTACGATCGAATATTGCATAAAATATTTTGCTGTTATAATAAAAATCCACGATGCAGAAGAAAGTCCGAATGCATCAACTGCATTTATGGCGCTGAAGCTTGTATCGTTGGAAAGCAACGATTTTTTTGCCATTCTGCATTTTTATGTTTTCATTATTAGCCTTTTCTTTAGAAATTGAGGTCGTAAAACTTTTAAAAGGAAAGCAAAAATGTGCGAGTGATTTTCATAGTCTAAATCAGCGAAAGAAAAGATAGAGTAAAAAAAAATTTGCGTTGCATTCCAACGGTGCATACTTCAACAACATCTGCATTCGAAGTCAGGTGCGAAGCGCTCGGTCGGTGAGAATCACGTTCCGTACTTATTTACATGAGAATTTACATTTCGAGAAAAATAAGAGTCGCACGTTATTGTTCTTTTGAAGGGTTACACATCTCTAGAATTCGCGAGACATCTATTTTTTAAATCGCTGCGTTTTACTTATTTTATTTTGCGTTTTTCTCGAAACTATGTTTTTTGAAACGGTGTGAGTTGCATCTCAAAATTTATTTGTCCGATTCACTTCCAATTCGGACAGAGAATGGCTTACAACAGTTTTTATCGTATGACCGAATGATATTTTGATATGTTTATTCATTTCGTAATAACAAACGATTAATGTGGTTTTTTTCGTCAAAAATAAAACTTGCTTTTCACAGCTTGAAATTTCCGTAATTTTCAAAATATTAAAAAAGTATCCGGCCATACGAAAATTTTATTATTATACTAAAAGCACATGTCTTCATTTTCCATTTTAAATCGCCCTATTTGCCAGAACCACTTACACCGATTGGCCATGCAGTAAAGGCAGCATTTTTTAAAGATAATAATAACTTTATTGTCCATCAACATTTCTCAATGAAAAAATTCAAACTTGATAAGACAATGTCTCAATCACGTGTAAAATCTCGACCCTGGCATCCCAATACTTTCATCAGAAAAAACTGTGAAAAACATGGAGAATTTTTTGACAAATAAATTTTGTAAATGATGTAGACAAAATACCGATAAATAACGTATGATGGATATTTTATCAAATTCTTTACGACTTACTCTTTTTATAAAAATCCCGAAAAACTCCCGGCAGGACCTGCACAACCCGTTAATAGACGAAAAACTTCTCCTTCTCTTTTCACCGAAATGTCAGTCGTCACAGAGGAACGGGTCACGCAGTACACTTTGCCTCAATTGATCCATATTTCACATGCAAGGCGTCTCAAAATAGCCTGACATTTTAATTTATTCATAAAACGAATTATTAATTCGAAAGTACGAATATTTTAACTTTAACGCGGTCCTCTAGTTTCTTGGCTGTTTTTTTACGGCTGTTTCACTAATTTTTTACAGGCAAAGCATCGAAATAATCAATCTCATTGTTTTTGCATAATCTTTATTAACATTTAAATAAAATTTACAAATTTTTTGAAGTCAAAATATATAATAGAATAAATGTTATAGTGGCCGACAGGAAGACATCAAGTAAAAGAGGTGCTTGACGGTGACCAAGATTGCGGCTGTTCTGCTTATCTGAAATCAAAAAACCAAACGACATTTCAATCTTCATATTTAAGACTAGCGATTGAACTAGAGTGAATTCTAAATTACAAAAATTGACTTTATTATACACTTTTGAAAATTACATACTATTTTTTACTCATTTTTTCTTCAGTTTTTCGCTCGTACAAAAAAAACTATCGAAGCAATCATGATAATCCTAGTTCAATCGCTGGCTTATAACATATTAAAGATGCTGTATAAATTTGAACAAGATCGGTGCAGTAGTTTCTGAAATATCGTGGTCACCGTTTCGAAAAATGATGTTTCGAGAAAAACGCGTTTGAAAGTATACCTGCTTCGTATACCTGCTCCGTTCCAGGGCCGTAACTTGTGAACCACTTCGAATATCGAAAAATCCTCTGGCACACATTTTCTACACATGTTGTAGATGTGATTTATGAAAAAACAATCGATTTTTTCGACCCGAGAAACTAGAGGTCCGCCTTAATATAAGGTACAAACACGGAGGTTATGTGTGGAACACAATATCCGATAAATGGTCGCCTCGTCCTTGTTTGCAAACGTTCACTCTTTTGACGACATTTTCAATAACATTCTGGCATAATTGTGGACTAATTTCATTAATGGTGTGTCTAATTGCTTTCTTGAGCTCCGGAATGGTCTGTGGCTCATTGGCATACACTTTTCCTTTCACAAAAACCCCAAAGAAAGCAGTCCAATGGCGTCAAATAACTGCATTGTTTTGTCAGCAGTGTGGCAGGTTGCGCCATTTTGATGAAAGATTATGTTGCGCCATCTTGTTGAAAGAATATGTGGCGCCATCTTGTTCAAAGAACATATTGCGCCATCTTGTTGAAAGAATATGTTGCGCCATCTTGTTGAAAGAATATATTGCGCTATCTTGTTGAAAGAATATGTTGCGCCATCTTGTTCAAAGAACATATTGCGCCATCTTGTTGAAAGAATATATTGCGCCATCTTGTTGAAAGAATACGTTGCGCCATTTTGTTGAAAGAATACGATGCGCCATTTTGTTGAAAGAATATATTGCGCCATCTTGTTAAAAGAATGCTGCACCATCTTGTTGGAAGAATTTGTCGCGCCATCTTGTTGAAAGAATATGTTGCGCTGCTTGTTGAAAGAAACAATTTCTGTGCGTTGCTCGATCGTGTAATTCTCCACGACTAAACGTCGTTTCTTCCTCATGCCAGTTGTCAAAGATTAGTACTCTATATTCACCACAAAAAACATGGCGCGCAATTTAAATTGTCTGCCCATTTTAAGACACCCTTTAGATCCTGATGGTAATTTGACGCGACAGCGCGCGCCACAGACGTGTGTTTGTATCATCTCTCAGCCCATATATTATATTCATTTGCGTTTATGGGCACAAACATATTGTATTCATACGAATAACGTTATGGAAGATCGTATGGGATACGAGTACACCAAACAACGAATCCATAATGCTTGCGTACGCCGCATTATTATATATTGCATACGCCTGGGCGCATCTAATACGAGTCTCAACAGTACGATAACTCATCATATCTATGAAACGCCATATGTGTACTGAAAGGCAGGAGGAATACAGGATGCCACTCTCATGAGATGTTTGAGGTAAGACGTCTTGCATTTCAGCGTTATACTTCATCCTTATATATATATATATATATATATATATATATATATATATATATATATATATATATATATATATATATATATATATGTATATGTATGTATGTATGCATATATGTATATATATATATATATATATATATGTATATATATACACATGCATACAGGGTGCAATATGCAATTTCGATTCTATTGTTTTTTTTTATTTAGTTTTCGAGACAAAAAGCATTTGTTAATTTTTGTTTTACTTTTCTTGTAGCATAGTGTTTTCATTTTTATCTCTTCTGTGTACGTGATTTCCGCATGGAAGTTTTTAAGGGGCTACATCTACCTAGAGGCCCAAAAAATGGCCTAATTTCGATTTTTTTCTGGGAAGCGATTGGTGAAAAAGAAACGCATTTTTTAACGCAAAGCTTTTTACATATTAAGAGCCTTTAAAAGACACCAAAAAATCCAACAAAACAACAACCGCCGGCAGGTGATGAAATTTTTTCGCGCCTTTTGGCAGTGGACACTCTCCATCTTATACGGTCCATCAAAAATCTATAAAACAAATGGGATATTCAAGTTAATAATAAATACGAGTCTTTGACGATTGTCGATTTTTTAAATCATTTTTTTAAACAACCTGGCGACGAATTGCAAGTCGAACATTCAAAATCTTTGAAAAAAAGTCGTTAATTTTGCGTAACTGTTAAAAAATGAAGATCGAATTTTTAAAAGGATATATCGTCAACGACTTTTAAGGGTTTCTTGTCATGTTGGCTATCTGCACATATGACTTTTCAGAGCGTTTGATTGCTTAACTGTTTAACTGCTTAATTGCTCAATTGTTTAACCCTTCGTGGTCACACTTCCCATTTCAATCACGATGATCACACTAGGTTAATTCTACCCAGTCAATTTTCAAACCAGTATTGTAACCGAGCTATCAATCCAAAATGGTTCAAAAAATTACTGACCATGCTTTGAACATTGTAGATGACGTACGAAAAATTCATTTATAAGAAATGAAATGGCAAATTATATTTTTTTAATTCATAAAAAGATTAAACCAAAAAAAATGCACTTCGTCACTCAAAAAATCCTTACTCCGCGAGTTTTTTTATATTCGTTTCTAAAATATGAATCGGAAACTCTTTTTGGGAAAAAAATAGCAGCCTAGTACGCGTTCAAAAAAGGTACTAACGCTTTATTCGACTTTCTAACGGTCACTACGTATAGAGGATACTCCAATGTCCAGGTTCACACATTCACTCCAATAGATGGCGACACAAGTCCCATTCAAAGCGGGGAACTATTGTGTATTTGGGCCCAAAGTTGATCGACGGGTCGATTTCACCCAAGGTCACCACGAAGGGTTAATTGTTTAATTGCTTTCTCAACGTATTTGAACACAGGTCAATGGGCGAAACGACCTCTATATAAATATGCTTTTATTTGTCTGAAGGTAATTTTTAAGCCAAGGGCGTTTACATGAACTTACGGAGATAGTAGGCTACTAGGATAGTCTTTGAAATCGAATGTCTTTAAAATCGCCTTTCGATATATATATATATATGTGTGTGTATATATATATATATGTGTGTGTGTGTGTGTGTTTGTGTGTGTGTGTGTGTGTGTGTGTGTGTGTGTGTGTGTGTGTGTGTGTGTGTGTGTGTGTGTGTGTGTGTGTGTGTGTGTGTGTGTGTGTGTGTGTGTGTGTGTGTGTGTGTGTGTGTGTGTGTGTGTGTGTGTGTGTGTGTGTGTGTGTGTGTGTGTGTGTGTGTGTGTGTGTGTGTGTGTGTGTGTGTGTGTGTGTGTGTGTGTGTGTGTGTGTGTGTGTGTGTGTGTGTGTGTGTGTGTGTGTGTGTGTGTGTGTGTGTGTGTGTGTGTGTGTGTGTGTGTGTGTGTGTGTGTGTGTGTGTGTGTGTGTGTGTGTGTGTGTGTGTGTGTGTGTGTGTGTGTGTGTGTGTGTGTGTGTGTGTGTGTGTGTGTGTGTGTGTGTGTGTGTGTGTGTGTGTGTGTGTGTGTGTGTGTGTGTGTGTGTGTGTGTGTGTGTGTGTGTGTGTGTGTGTGTGTGTGTGTGTGTGTGTGTGTGTGTGTGTGTGTATAAAATGAAGAGCAGGCGAACAAAACCGGACTTGTTTATACTACGTCAATTTTTTGTTCATGTTCTTCAAGCACACCTTTATTAGCTCCCGAAATATTTTCAGAATCAAATCCAGCTCTAAACACCACATAATTTGTTAAAAACTGCCTTTTCAAGCGGAAAGTAAAGTCCGGGTTTGTTCGCCAGCTCCTCATATTTATTTTGGTTTGTCCGGAAAGTTTGAACCGATTTTTGCCACGTACCGAAAATCGACGCTATTGACGTTACCATCGCTGGAACGCAACAAAAATTTATTTTTTAAAATCATCAATTTATATTCCAATTTTCTTTTTGCAGTGTTAGATTACGAGAATCAGGAAAACGTTTTTTGCCAACTATTCCAAATTTGACAATCTAAAGTTTCAAAAAAAAAAAAAAATTATGCGTGGTATCAGAGTTGGAGAAAAATGTGAGGAATGTTCGTTGCGTTCCAACGATGCAAACTGAAAAACGATGAAAATCGGTACGAACTTTCCGGACTACGAATTATATATGTGTGTGTGTGTGTGTGTGTGTGTGTGTGTGTGTGTGTGTGTGTGTGTGTGTGTGTGTGTGTGTGTGTGTGTGTGTGTGTGTGTGTGTGTATATATATATATATATATATATATATATATATATATATATATATATATATATATATATATATATATATATATATTAGGGTGTGCGGAAAAAAACGATATTTTTTTTTCGGTTGCATCCACCAGAAAAGGTGAATTAAGGTAAAAAGAGAAAAATCCTCGAAGGAGAGCTCGAAAAAAAATTATTTCGAACGGCGCATTGCATTTGAATACTTTCCATAAGAATAACACAGGAAAATATTGGCACTTCTGAACGTCGTAGTAAAACTCTACAGGAAAAAATCTCACAAAAATGTCAATAAGATATTCCGATAGAGAATTGAATTCCTTACAAAAAAAGTTTCTACGAACAATTAGCTTAGAACAACCGTTCAAGTGGTATCGCTGTCTGAAATTGAATTTTATTATTTAAGTAGTAATAATTATTTAAGTAGTAACAAAAACGTAGTGCAAAATTACAAGCTTCACACTAGCGCCACGAACGGGAAACCGCGACATTTTTCGCCCATTTTGGCCCCAAATCAAGATCTGTCACTGCTACAAAATTTTATTCGTTATTGCGAAGTGAATCCTGTAGTAGGGGAGGCTGCATCGAAAAAAATAGCTAGTCACTTGTGGTACTTTAACGAGAAAATTGTTGCTTTATCGTTTTTCGACAATGCTGTGCCGATAAGTGTGAAAGCAAAAATGGTATAAGCTCTGCAATCTCGAGAAAAATCCAAAAATCCTTCCGAGTGAGTGATTAAAAAAAAATGATTGGGAAGTGTTGCTGAAAAAAGACATAAGCGATTTCGTTATTCAAGAATCCTTATTTCTGAGCAACTCAAATGCCACTTATTGGAGTTGCTCAGATTTTTTTCTGAGCAACTCAAATGCCACTTATTTGAGTTGCTCAGATTTTTTTAAATCCAAAAGTCGTTAATAACGTAGCCGAACGAGGTGTCACTTTGATAGAAGCATATAACGGTTCATTAATGAAAAAACGAAGAGCAGCTACAATATTTATTGGGTGTAGTGCAAAATCATCGACAGAAATACCCTGATTGCAACAAACAGACTCTTAAAAAAAGTAACCATAATTATCAAGGATTATAATGTAAAAACAAATTATTTTATCTTACTAAACTAAATTCATTGAATAAAACTTTTCGAAACACGATCAATGATGGACGTCGTTTCTTTTATATTTCTTGTTGTACTTGATTCTTTTTTGTATCAGAGAAGTATTTTGAGAACGATTCCATGCAAATTGTATGTTAGAGCAGAACATTCTCT
Source organism: Ophion slaviceki (assembly GCA_944452715.1). NCBI lineage: Eukaryota > Metazoa > Arthropoda > Insecta > Hymenoptera > Ichneumonidae > Ophion > Ophion slaviceki. The sequence continues at coordinate 27,608,535 of OX101785.1, read as the reverse complement.
CCAAAAAAACCCAAAAAGTTTTTTCGTAAATCGAAAAATTCGATGTTTACAGCCTTTTGAATTATTTTTTTTATCAATTCAATTTCAGACAGCGATTTCACTCGAACGGTTGTCCTAAGCTAATTTTTCGTAAAAACTTTTTTGTTGCCAATTCGATTCTCCATGAGAATATGTTAATGACATCTTTGTGCGATTTTTTTCTGACGAGTTGCACTACCACATTTAGAAATCTCAATATTTTCCTGGGTTTTTCTTATGGAAAATATTCAAATGCAATGCGCCCTTCGAAATATTTTTTTTTCGAGCTCTCCTTCGAGGATTCTTCATTTTTTACCTTAATTCACCTTTTTTTGGTGGATGCAACCGAAAAAAAGTATCGATTTTTTTGCGCACACCCTAATATATATATATATATATATGCACGCATATGCACAGTCAGAGGGTGCTCTCGCAGAATGGCAAACGAAGTGGAGTGCGAATCGCAGGCGCATGCGCTTATTTATTAGCGCGAACGAAAATCGATATTCGCGAGCGAGGTAAGTGCACGAGAGGATCGTCGCTCTCTCTCTCTCCCTCTCTCTCGTCCTCTCTATTGGTCCTTCTGCCCTTTTTTGCATTCTCTTCGTTATCGTTTCTCCATGATATTTCTATTACTTCTTGGTTGGATCCCCTCGTCTCGAGCCTTAATTCCTGTACATCCGTCTCCACATCGTCATCTCATTCGTCTCGCTATCACATAGACACGTGTGTGTGTGTGTGTGTGTGTGTGTGTGTGTGTGTGTGTGTCTATGTGATATATAAAAGGTGCATTCGGGTAATAAGGCCTAAGTAAGGAAAATCGTTTTCAAGATAACCGCTCAAGCTCAAGGCCACACTCCCAGACACCTATTGCACGAAGATGTCGTTACTAGTTTGCGGAGACGCGATACGCCGCTCCCTGCCCGCAGTGTTGCATCATCCATCATAAGAGGCGGCCGCGCAGCACCAATAATAAAAATCGGTTCCAATAAATCGTAAGTATTTTTTGTAATATTACACTTAACTGTCGAAAATCACAGTCTTTATCTTCATTGATTCAAGATTCGATGATCATAAATATTTAAATAACATATCATAGTCCAAATTTTGTTTATACTGTTGTTCTTACATACGTGGTCGACGGTTATTGAGACCTACTACATTTAACCATAGGCCTTATTATCGTCCTACTTGAAGCAAAGTTTGTTTGTCTCATAATGTATTTTACATTACTTTTAAGATGTTACGAATGTAAATAAAGAGTACGCATATTTATTACTAATTATTTGACCGTTATTTGTAGTGCCTCGATCCCAATGCTTCGAAAACGAGTGTTGTGGTCAGAAAACGACCTGGTGTCAGCTGCCCGAGCAGTGCAAAGAGGAACTTTCAGTTCATACAAACTTGCAGAGGATTATTGATTTCAAATGCCAAATATATTACGTATAGTTTGATTATTTTGGTATGTCAAAGCCGCAGGCTATATCGAGGTTTTTAAAAATGTTTAATTTTGTTTTTGTTTATGGAACATGTTACCATTTTTCGTTTATATTTTTTTTATTGGTTCGTTTCCAGCCGTGCAGGGCTTCCCCTTTTTACGAGCCCGAATCCGCCTCAACTTCGTTCTTACTTCCCATTCCACATCCATACCCCCTCTATCAACTGTTCCGCAACTCTTCACTACCTCCCATTCCACTTCCCGCCTTGCGGCCGCAGCCGAGTTCCCCCTCTGTATCGTATTCACCATGACATATCTGCCATGGGCATAGGGAAACTGCGAAAAACCTATACCGATACAGCCGGTCACAAGTTCGCTCCCCAGTCACGGAACTAGTCGTCTTTTGCCGAAAAATGTCGATGAAAAACATTTCCCGACGAAAGTACGCGACTGGGTTTCGAACCCGCGACCTCCCGATCCGCTGGCTAGCACGCTAACCACTAGACCAACTCACCGGGTTCATTTTTCGTTTATATTTTATAGAAACTTAACTTGAATAATGATTATACACCTACATACACACGGACACTTGCACCAGGGATGTTGAAAGCTTTTCCTCCTCCTGGTAACTTCTGGATGGCGCTAAAATAGTAAAAAGTCATATTGTAACCTAATAAATATGAACGTTATCAAACAACTTTTCTTACAAAAGTTATTAGTTAAACACACTGACAAATTTTTCGAAGACAACAAAATTGGTGTCCCCATTATAAAAACATTTCGGCCATCCTAACATCGCCATTTTGCATTTTGGACCAAAAACAATTTTTTTAACGTCCCCCTTTGAATCCTAAAAGTTTTATTATGCTCAATGCTTGATCGGAGCAGTATTTTTCTAGATGAATCAGGTGTAAGATTAAAATGGAACACCCTGTAGATACAGAAAAGCGTCTCAAAATATCCTGACATTTTAATTTATTAATAAACCGTATTATCTATTTGAAGAGTACGAATATTTTTCGAATATTTTTGGTAAATGTTTACAAAATAACCCCTACCTCGGTGGGGGGTGGGAGGTGGGGGGATTTATAGAAAATGACCCCCTGAATACGATGGTGAAGCAAAATCGCGGTGGTCTCCCCCCCCCCCCCATAAAAAGTGATAAGGTTTTGATGTTTGAAAAAATGGTTCGCAGGATAGCGGACCCGAGCCAGGGAGCGGTCCAGAGCGGTCCAGGGGGGGGGTCCCCCAGCGGGGTTTAGGGGCAGAGCCCCTTGTGGGGGCAGAGCCCCACCAATACAGAAAAAACTAGATTTTAAACGAATAAAAATAACACACACACACACATGCACTCTGGAAGTGGGAGGTAGGGGGATATGTCAAAAAAGCTCTCCTGAGCACGATTCCGAAGAAAAAATGGCACGGTCACTGCCCCCCCCCCTCATCGTTAAAAGTTTGTCAAAATGCATCATTTCAAAGACGAGATTCCAAAGACCAGACCTCCCACTTCCAGAGTGCATGTGTGTGTGTCATTTTTATTAATTTAAAATCGAGTTTTTTCTGCATTGGTGGAGCTTCGCCCCCGCCACCCCCACAAGGGGCTCTGCCCCTTAACCCCACCAGTGGGGTCTACCACCCTGGACCCCCATCTGGACTCCTCCCCGGTCTTCGGGTCCGCTATTCTGCGACGCATTTTTTCAAACTTCAAAACCCCATAACTTTTCATGGGGGGGGGGGGGGTGACCGCCGCGATTTCTCTTCACCATCGTGTTGAGGGGGTCATTTTCTATAACCCCTCCACCCTAGAGAAGGGTGGGGGTGGGGGTTATTTTGTAAACATCTAGCATATTTTTATTTTAATATAAGGTACATGGAGGTTATGTGTGGAACACAATATCCGATAAATGACACAAACGGCATGGACTTGGAAGACATATTCTTTGAACAAGATGGTGCAACATGCCACACTGCGGACGAAACAATCCAGTTATTGCAGACGAAGTTTCATGGTCCTGTTGTCTCGTGCCGCGGCGATGTGAATTCGCCACCAAGCTCGTGCGATTCGACGCCATTGCACTTCTTTGGGGTTTTCTGACAGGAAAAGTGTATGCCAACGAGGCACAGACCATTCCGGAGCTCAAGAAAGCAATTGGACGCATTGATGAAATTAGTCGGCAATTATGCCAGAACGATATTGAAAATTTCGTCGAAAGAGTGAACATTTGCAAACAGAGACGAGGTGGCCATTTATCGGATATTGTGTTTCACACATAACCTCCATTACCTTACATTAAAATAAAAATATTCCTACCTTTCAAATGAATAATACGTTTGATTAATAAATTAAAATGTCAGGTCATTTTGAAACACCCTATATGTATATATTTATGCATATACATTAGGGTGGCCGTTATTTTGGCTTCGGTAAAAAAATGTAACGTCTAGTAAAAAAACTAATCAAGATATGAAAAAAAAATCCGTGTAAAATTCGGACGCGCTGGGATAAGGAGAACACGTGCCACCGAGCAGTTTAATTTTCAAAAATACATGCATTTTTTAATGGCCGCACTAACATATTCGTTAGTCTCATAATATTAATTAAAAAATCTGGAATTGGGTACTTTGATTATACATATTAAGAGGTACAAAATATATTATTTACTGATTTTGTTCCATTAATTAAGTACAGTCATGAGTAGATTGAAAAATTAATAGAATAATTTGAAAACGGACGTGGTGGTTTGGCCACTTTGTGGCAGGAAATCGAAGCAATGAATTAATTATCGGAGCGGACTTTTTATGCAAATAATAATATAATAATCGTGTATTGAATGCTTCAAAATGATATTTTTTTTTTGAGCCTGCGAGAAGATTTTCCAACTGTAGTGGCGATAATACAAAATATAGTGCAGACAAATAGTTCGAAATTTGGTCATGGCGCTTCGTCCGCTCATTTTTACTTCCCGGGCATTACCGACCTAGTTGGTTTGCCATTGTTGGACATGGAAAAAAATATAACAGGTGAAATCTTTACGTTTCTGCAAATTTATTTCGATTTTACGATGCGGTTCCAAGCGGTATCAGGTTTTCCAGTCAGACTTTACTTTTCTGCTCGATAAAGACATTGATTTCTTTATTAGTGCCGAATCTATGGCGTTTTTTGAACGATTTAAAATTGATTGTACTTTTCTCGACACCGATGTATCTGTTTTCACTCGAACGAGAGTTATCAAATGGGACCACAATTGATAAAAAAAATAAGAGTCTGTAATGATATAGCAGAGCGAGGTATCAAACTTATCACCGATTATAACAATCGATTGACTCATGATGAAGATTAAAAAGAATTTGTTCTTCAAGTTGTCGCCGAATATAACAAAAAAAATCCGAACGTAAACAAATGTACTCTACTTCAATCATTACATAGATTAACTGCTATTACTTATGTAATATTTCATGTAAAGGTACAAATTTGCGATACGTGATTAATGGAAAAAAATCAGTAACTCTTAAGGGGTTACCCCCACTTGCGATTTTGAAAAAATCGATTTTTTTTATTGCATTTTTTTGAAGTGCAATTTTTTTTTTGATGCCCGGAATAGATGACTCTATGTAGGTTTACAAAAAAAAAAATTTTCTTCGTGTAAACTGAAATTAAAACTTTAAACGCGTTTTTCTCAAAATGGCATTTCTGAAGTCGGTGACCAAGATTACTCGAACACTAATGAAGCGATCTTCTTGAAATTTTGCAGGCTTATTTAATACATAAAAATTTAGTCTTTAATCGTTCTATTTTTTTTTTCGAAAAAATGGCCGTTTGATAGCCAAAAAACGGCCGTTTTTTTCATTAAAATCGAACCATTAACTTTGACTGTCCGCCATTTTGTGAAAAATGAATATTTTTTAAAATCCTTCGATTAAAGACTAGTTTATACTTATATTTGACTAAATCCATCCGCATTTTTTTTTCAGATGATTCACTTCGCCGCAATGTTGGTCACCGCAAACCGTGTATATAAAAACATTATTTCATTGACGGCCATTTGCCACTAAACAATGTAATATTTTTCAATAAAAAAATTACTGAACGTTCTTCAAGATGTGTTCTTTAAGATGGTATATTAATCGATTAAAAAAGTTTTGTAGTTTTCTATAAAAAAATTTATGAAAAAGGCCTTTTTTTGTGCTACAAGTGGGGGTAACGCCTTAATATGTATAATCAATGTACCCCATTCCAGATTTTTCAATTAATATTATGAGACTAATAAATATTTCAGTGCGGCCATTAAAAAAGGCATGTATTTTTGAAAATTAAACTGCTCGGTAGCACGTGTTGTCCTTATCCCAGCGCGTCCAAATTTTACATAGATTTTTTTTTCATATCTTGATTAGTTTTTTTGCTAGACGTTAAATTTTTTTTATCAAAGCCAAAATAACGGCCACCCTAATATACATCCATACACATATATACATGTTTGTGTTTTTCATTGTCTACTGTCATTTTAGATTTTTCTTCCTCCGTGCGAGCATTTCTTCGGCATACGCGCGAGACTTGAATTACGGGGAGAGATAACGCGGGGGTGTAAGAGACAGGAAGTGGTTCGGAGCACTCGCTGAGGGAAAATATACACTTTCCATATGCCTTTACTCTTCCTACATTTCTATTAATCTCTCCCCATATATATATATATATATATATATATATATATACATACATACACATATACACACACACACACACCATACACGTCCATATGCACACACCCACATGTCTCGTTCGACGCATTTGCCGACCCGTGTAATTTCCACGTACAGAAGAGCTCAAACCTCAGCATTCGCATGCTCGCTCATGTTGCCTTGCTTCTATATGTCAACCCTACACTGCGACTACGCGAACCCATATACGTGTGTGGGTCTATATGCCATGGTGCGAGCTCTTTAGAGACCGCGCCGTACCAACTAGAAGCGCACCAAGCTCGTTCGATGCACCCTTGCCCTCGTCCACACTGCTTGCCGATTTACTCACTCCACTCGGCCCACACCGGGGACTCGCATATTCGCTCATGCTCGTCTACGCTTATACCGCTGTACGTATACGTATATGCATTGTTTGCGCGATTGTGATGGCTCACCCGGAGAGCTGACAGGGCGCGGAGGTCGCGGAGGAGTTTCACGTTATTCGCGATTTCCTTCGAGAATATTGGGATTCGAAGAAATATATATATATACACGCACATACGTAGTCGGCAGGTTAATTCGGTGATGTTCGCTTCCACACATTTTTGCTAAAGGAAGGAAAGTAATTAATATAGGAGGTAAGAGGAGACACCTTGAGGCCAGGAAAAAATTTGCTGATTTTTAAGATTTTTTTTTAAGGCGTTACCCCCACTTGTAGCGCAAAAAAAGGCCTTTTTCATGAATTTTTTTAAAGAAAACTACAAAACTTTTTTATTCGATCAATATACCATCTTGAAGAACACATCTTAAAGAACTTTCAGTAATTGTTTTATTGAAAAATATTACATTGTTTAGTGGCAAATGGCCGTCAATGAAATAATGTTTTTATATACACGGTTCGCGGTGACCAACATTGCGGCGAAGTGGATCATCTGAAAAAAAAAATGCGGATGGATTTAGTCAAATATGAGTATAAACTAGTCTTTAATCGAAGGATTTTAAAAAATATTCATTTTTCACAAAATGGCGGACAGTCAAAGTCAATGGTTCGATTTTAACGAAAAAAAACGGCCGTTTTTTGGCTATAAAACGGCCATTTTTTTCGAAAAAAAAAATCGAACGATTAAAGACTACATTTTTATGTATTAAATAAGCCTGCAAAATTTCAAGAAGATCGGTTCATTAGTGTTCGAGTAATCTTGGTCACCGACTTCAGAAATGCCATTTTGAGAAAAACGCGTTTAAAGTTTCAATTTCAGTTTACACGAAGAAAATATTTTTTTTTGTAAACTTACATAGAGTCATCTATTTCGGGCCCATACAGAAGTATGGGCCCGGATACTTATACTTAAAAAAAAAATGCAATAAAAAAAATCGATTTTTTCAAAATCGCAAGTGGGGGTAACCCCTTAAAGGAAAGCTTTCTTCGTCATTTTTGAGACTTAGGGTATGTTTTATTGCTACTTTTGGCTGTTACATGGTATTTTTTAAAATGATCCATCTTTGATCCTCCGTGGTCAAACGTTCTGGCTATAACACGCTGGTCACAGGGGGTCGCAATGACCCCAGCCTCAATTCAAACGATTGCCGCATTGACCGTATCGTTCCGAATGACTCATAAAAATTCAGGACATTACTTTGAACATTCTAGAATGTTGCATTCTTGGCATTTTATTTTTATCGAATTTTAAACTAGCGGAAAAGAATCAGCAAGGGGTCTTGCGTAAAAAGCCTTTTTATACTAAAAAAATCGTACATTTTGCGAATTTCAATTATTTTTTATAAAATTTTAGGGTGAATCTTGGGCGCCAACAACTTGTAGTAGTTTTGGCTTAAAGTGGGGCTTGAGGTCATTTTGACCCCGGGTGACCGCGGAGGGTTAAAAATGGCAGAGATAGGTCACGGTCTTCTAAACTGCAATTTTAAAACTGGCGTGACGTATAGCTAAAAATTCCGACCGATTCTGACGAAATTTGGTATAAATCTTTCTAACCTTATTGTCTAAAGCATGATCCTAAATGTTTTTGAAAATTCAAGAGAAACGGTTTTTTTTATTGCTAAATGTAGCCATTTCTTCGGAAAATTGAATCTTTTTGTTCCAAAGCGTACCATTTCATCGATTTTCAACATTTCTCACTTTTTCTTGGTTCATATTCCGCGTATGAGTGTTAATGGAAGAAAAATCTTCGTTGTTTTTTTTTCCGGTTAATTCCCGCCAAAGCTACGTGTCACGCCATCCGACAACATCGCCGCAACCCGTTTAGAAGATCGTGCCATACCTCCGCCATTTTTAAAGATTGGTCAAAAAAGAAAATACCGCGTAACAGCCATAAGTGGTAGTAAAACATATTCTAAGTCTCGTAAGCAGCAAATAAACATTTTCTTTGAAAAAAAAACCATGAAAATCAGCTATTTCTCCCTGGCCTAAATGTATCTCCACCCTTAAAAAAAGAAGATGGAAATTTTCCGGTAATTTGCTTTTTGAGACAGTGACTTCGGGTTCGTGACGAAAATAGTTGGCCTCGATTCGTAATTGTGGGGGAGGATTTTTGAGTGAATCTCGACTTGTAAGGGGCGGAAGGGGTGAGGCTTCCATGAGCTCTGCCGCCGACATGCTTTCGTGGTCGCGGTGACGATATAAACGAGCAATTACAGTTTTATCAACCGGAAAGAGGCTCGTAGTCGTCAAGGCAAGCGCGTTTTCAACCGAACTGTGAAACGTTGGCACTAAACGAAGAAAACATCGAGAATGTGGGAAAATAGGGTCTGAGATTGTGGATGAGGTTGAAAATGTTACGTAAAAAAAGTAGGGATTGTCATTGAAAAAATATTAATAAACAATAAAGTTATTATTATTTGAACAGAGTTCCGCGATTGCTGCATGGTTAATCGGCGGAGGTCGTTCTGGCAACTGGAGGAATGTGGAATGAAAAATAAAAAATGTATTTTTAGTACAATGATAAGACTTCCCTACGACTGGATAGTTTTTTCGAAATTCTGTAAATTATGAAAATGCAAAGCTGTAGAAAAAGTTCGATTTTCGACCAAATAACAACTTTAATAATTTGTTATTAACAAATGGATAAACATATAAAAAAATCATTCGGTCATTATAGAAAATGTTAAAAACTATGCTCCGTCAAACTTTAAGCGAACCGGACGAGTAGGTAGATTTAGACACACGACTTGCACTGTTTTATAAAACATAGTTTCGAGAAAAACGCGAAAGAAAAATGGTAAATCGCAGCGGGTAGCGCAGTGGTCGATGCTTCATAAAAATCATCATAACGCGTGAATTTGTTGATTTTTTATTAAATCTTAGTTGCAAATTAAAGTAAAGACCCTAGGCTGTGAAAATGCCGAATTAAAAGATCGTATTTTCGAAACTTCATGCTTATGCAGACCCCTTAACGTACTTTAGTACTAACCACAATAAAATATAGCGAACCCGAAAAAAAAACACCTCAAAGTTTTTGGTGGGTATGTTGGGAGATCCAACAAATAAAACTCAATGTGAGTATCCTAAAAAGGTAACCCTAAGGGTCTAAAGTACCCTAAAGGTCAGCTCTGGCAACGGTAATTCAATGACCAAACCGTTTTTTGGCAACACAAATGTCGCAGTTGCCTTATAAACCTGATGGATTTATATTTGCACGTCCCGCATAAGCCCAGTCTTGACATTCATTGCACCGGGCCCAATACTCACCACCTGCTAACGGGGTCCTCTAGTGTCTCGGCTGTTTTTTTTCGGCTTTTTCAATAATTTTTTACGGGCAAAGCATCGAAATAATCAATCTCATTGTTTCTGCATAATCTTTATTAACATTTAAATAAGCTTTACAAATTTTTTGAAGTCAAAATATATAATAGAATAAAGGTTATAGTGGCCGACAGGAAGACATCAAGTAAAAGAAGTGCTTGACGGTGACCAAGATTGCGGCTTTTCTGCTTATCTGAAATCAAAAAACCAAACGGCATTTTAATCTTCATATTTAAGACTAGCGATTGAACTAGAGTGAATTCTAAATTACAAAAATTGACTTTTTTATACACTTTTGAAAATTACATTCTATTTTTACTCATTTTTTCTTAAGTTTTTCGCTCGTATAAAAAAAAATATTGAAGCAATCATGATAATCCTAGTTCAATCGCTGGCTTATAACATATTAAAGATGCTGTATAAATTTGAACAAGATCGGTGCAGTAGTTTCTGAAATATCGTGGTCACCGTTTCGAAAAATGGTGTTTCGAGAAAAACGCGTTTGAAAGTTCGTGCATGTGATTTATACTTGTGAACCACTTCGAATATCGAAAAATCCTTTGGCACACATTTTCTACACATGTTGTAGATGTGATTTATGAAGAAAAAAAAATCGATTTTTTCGACCCGAGAAACTAGAGGACCCCGTTAATAATAAAAAATTTCCATGTTAATCGTGACGTCCCGTGGAGAAACTGTCGCAGGGATCCAATTGGATTCCCAGATACCTGTTCCTCATTTCTGATAGGGATCCAATGGGACGTCATCGCATTGGATCCCTATACTGAAACGTCACGCTCGTACATTGGATTCTAATCGAAATTCACCATTGGAATCCAATGTACGAATCCAATTTGAATTCTAAAGTATTTTCCATATATTCGTTCAAAATCCGATACGATTCTTGATGGATCCCATCGCATTCAGCACGTTGAATTTTCTAAACAAATTATATAGACATACATAATAAGTGAATCGTAAAAAAGTATAAATCGCTTAACGGGCTTCATGTACCTAGGTGGGTCGAAAAAATGCATTTTTCAAACATAGTTTTATTCGACACTATCATCCTTTAACTATATTCCCTGAAAATTTTATCTTTTTTTACACACGAGTGTCTTCCGAACAGTGTAAAGTCGATTCAACTTATTATTTTTGTTCGCTGAAATTCTGAGGGATTGTAAAAATATTCATAAATGTGTGGTAAAAATTCAAAGATAGTGTGTTTTAATGATTCATGAAGAAAAATTTCCAAAAAAGCTGTCATATTCCCAGATATATCCCAGCTTCAAACGTGTTTTTCCCAAAACGCTGTTTTCCAAGTCGGTGGACGTGATATCTCGAGAACCACTTGATGAATTATTTCCAAAGGGGGTAGCCGGTTAAGGGGGGTCTGACGGCCCCCACCGAGTTTGATCGAATCGACCCAAAAACCTGAAAGAGGGCTGAAAAACAAAATTTTAGAGATATTTTTTAACCCCCTAAACCCTTATGAAAACACCATAATCGCAAAAAATGCGTTTTTTTTATGTTTAATTTTTTTTCGAGCTTTCAAATGCATTTTAAAGCGGTTTTAACACAACCAAAATTTTGTTTCAGATGTGTAGACATGCCCTGAATTTTTCCAGATTTTTTCGTAAAGTTAAATCATGTGCAACATAATTTTAATGGCATAAAAACCGTAAAAAATCGTCATTTTTTGTATTTAATGCTATGGTTTTTATTGACGTATTAATGGTAAAAAATCGTGCACCATAGCATAGAAAGCTACTATCTTCCTCTACAAAATGACGCTAATTGGGCTCAATTCGGTCGTCTCTAGCGTCCGAAAATCAAACTTGAATAAATTCCGTTTTTATAATTTGAGCATTTTCAGTTACGAAAATGACACAAAATCATATTTTTCAATTATTTTACTTAATAAAAGTACATTTTGGGGTTTCTGAGGTCGCCGATTACAAATTTGATGTCAAACAGCTAACAAAAAAAAAAAATTACACATGTCATCAAATGAAAATGGTATTTGCTATTTCGGTTTTTTCAATAATTAAAAGTCATTGTATTTTAAAAAATCTATTTATTTATAATAATATTACATACATTCATCTAATATATACATTAAACAGACACAAGTAATACATACATTGCAACATGATTGTTATGTTGTTAATCTTCGTCACTGTGTTCTTCAATAACAGGTTCGACATTATCAACGTGAAATAGATTCGTTAGAATTTGAGCTGGGCGGATGATTTTGGACAAATACCGTGCATGACTTAAAAAGTAAATGATTGTTGCAACGTGGGCACAGCAACCAACAGTTCTTAGCCCATTTGCACAATCACATACGTAGTTTTTTATACCGTTATATCCAATACTGTTAGGGTCGTACTGAACGTAACATCTGTATACTTTCTTGTTTATATGTCTTGATTTAACTTCACATTTCAAAATGGTATCGTCCTCCAACAAGTATTGCATATTCAAAAGTCCTTCTTCGGTATACATTTCAGCTAAGTATGAAACAGTTTGCGATAACTGGTACGAGCCAGTGAAAAGGATCTTCAAATCTTGCTCTGTCATTTCCGGAAAGTCTAATACGTCATTTGATGTTAACGGTTTGAAGATCCTTTTCTTCCTATTCCAGTTTTGTTCTTCCACAACTTTCGCTAAAGAATTGTCAACGTCTTTTCTTTTCAACATTTGCTCGGCAATTTGATCTTGTAAATCGGTATCGCAATTCAGTCTTTTTCCAAACTCATTAACCAAAAAATTCGCTACTTTGCAATAAAGCATCGCTGAATCCAACATGTTGTTGTTAAACTGATTATGCAAGAGTTTGAATTTACTACCGATTATACCGTGGACAGCCTCTACCACCCACCTCAATTTCGTAACAAATCGACTTTCGTTTGCTTCATTTGTTGGAAGTTGCTTTCTTTTGCCTTTCAACGCTGGCATCAACACAACGAACCCTTGAGATTCTAACCAATCTTTGACGTCTCTGAACCCCCTGTCAAGTATAAAAACATCCCCTTTTTTGAGGATTGATCTCAAGCCGTTCGGATCACTTAGTACATGTTGTAAGATTTTCGCATCATTCACAATTGCTTCGTACGGTCCGTAAACATCTATTACATATCCATCTGTGGCACAAACTGTGAAGGGTTTACAGAGTGGACACTTTTTCTGACCAGAGAAAGATTTTTTTTGGTAACAATTATTACTACTTTTTTGGTGTCGAAGGTATGAACCATCAGCAATCAAGAGCAGGCGATCTTCAAATCCGTGTAATTTTTTTACGTAAGGCGACGTGTGATTAGCAATTAAATCTTCGCGAGAACATGCCCGAGCTCCGAAACGAAGTGGAAAGACGTCTTTCGCGAATGAATCCAAAACCGATTTGCAATAAGCAGATACTAGTTGTTCAGATTTGATATCGAAAATTGACGCAGTGATTGTGTTGGAATTTCCAGTTCTTAATTTAAAAAGGAATATTAAAAGAGCTTGATTAATACTGCGATTTTGAGAATTTCGCAAAGTGACCAACATGTTTTTTAGAGTCTTGATTTCTGCAACTGTGTATCCAGTTAGCGATTTTATGCGCTCTGCCGATAAATTGTAATCATCTACTCTGTCTAAAATACTGTTGTCGCATTTTTTGGACAGTGCATCCAAAAATAATGCCAACTCTTGAGAACTGATAGTACAAGTATTCGAAAATATTTTCAAGTTTGAAATTTCGTCAACGTACATACGTTCACTGATAAGATGTACAGGACAACAGCGATTGCCTTTTGGAATGAAAATTCGTGAACTTATAAATACCTGTAACCTCGCTTTAAACGGAACAACCGGAGATGTCGTAATTGGAGTAAGACATACGCAACAACATTTGTGAGTCGCGGTAACTCTGTTGAAAGGCATCTCGATCATTTCATAGTCCGGTTCTCTTGGACGAAGAACGTAAGGAGGGTCCTTAGAAGATTGTGATGACTGTACTGTGGAAGATCCAGACTCCGACCGTGACAATTGTTGCGAAGACTGTTCCGAAGATTGTTCTGTGTCATCTGATACTGTCAAATTGGAGAGTGTTGATGAATGTCTCTCTACAGGATCGACAGAATTTTGTTCGCGATCAACATCTGGCAGAGGATTTTCCTCGGGATTGACGTTTGGCAGAGGATTTTCTTCGGGATTAAAATCCAACTGAAGATTTTCTTCAGGATCAGAATCACTGCTCGTCGATGGTGAAACCGTTCGGGATTTAGCGATTGCGGAACGACACAGATGACATAAAACGTCACCTTTCTCTACTCGTTTACCTAGTAGTTTAGTATATAAGTGTACGTCATCATCTGAAGAAATGGACTTCTGTTTTCCGGTATCATAACGCAACAATCTGTTGCATCTTATGCACCTTTCACCAGCCGTACATTTTCGTTTTTTCGGTGGCATCGCACAGTTTTTCCTAAAGAAAAAAAAAGAACATTGTTATTTTTTTTATTATGATTAACAAATTATTTTTTTTTTTTTGAAAAAAATGAAAAAAGTAACTGAAACCCGGAATAAAAAAAAACCATAATTAAAAAAACAAATAGAACAAAAGTAACGAAAATCGAAAGTACATTAAAAATTGTAAATCAAAACAAAAAAAATGTTGAAAACATCGGTAAACAAAACAGAAATAAATTATTGTATTCCAAATCATTTTTTTATTGAAATATCGTTTCGTCTTAGTTTTGTTTTTTTTTGCTTTTTTTTAATTCTTTTCATGTGAGTGAACTAAACAACAACTTGAAGTTGACGGCCACCTTCTGTACGATTTCAAGTCGACTATGAGGCAAACGATTGTAGATTGAGGTTATGATTATAAATCAATTTTTATGTTGATTGATATTTAAATTGATATTCAAACTCACCTTAGAATACTGCTTCAATCACTTCGTGTTGAGATAGGCAGGTTAAACGATAAATTAAAAAAACGCTGTTAACAAAACAAATAGATTTGTTTAACGGAGCAGAGCGCGTCGCATGACGTGTGTACTGGACGGCGGCTGAACACAGAGAGAAAGAGAGACCGCGTGGAGCGGGGTTCTCGATGCGTCAGTGCGTAGTGGGCATGCGCAGTACCGTGCGGAGGGGCATACGAGCCTAAGGCCCACGTGGGTACGGTGGCCTTAGGCACTCGGGTACGTGGCTTAATAAGGTACAAGTTGGGATTTTCTCCGCCAGGTGACAGTTTAGTCGGGGAATTCCAAATTTTTTTTCTGAATAATACGTAATTTTTTGATTGTTAATATAACTATTGACAGCTGTTACGATTAAAAATTCGTGTATAAGAATGAATTTATAATCAGCGACCTAAAAAATCCTTATTAATATCGTTCCCATAGCTTTTTTAAAAAATTTCAAAAATTAAAATATTTTTTCTTCGTTTTGACAGCTGTCATGTGACAAAACTAATTTTTGACATCAAATTTGTAATCGGCGACCTCAGAAACCCCAAAATGTACTTTTATTAAAAAAAATAATTGAAAAATATGATTTTGTGTCATTTTCGTAACTGAAAATGCTCAAATTATAAAAACGGAATGTATTCAAGTTTGATTTTCGGACGCTAGAGACGACCGAATTGAGCCCAATTAGCGTCATTTTGTAGAGGAAGATAGTAGCTTTCTATGCTATGGTGCACGATTTTTTACCATTAATACGTCAATAAAAACCATAGCATTAAATACAAAAAATGACGATTTTTTACGGTTTTTTTGCCATTAAAATTATGTTGCACATGATTTAACTTTACGAAAAAATCTGGAAAAATTCAGGGCATGTCTACACATCTGAAACAAAATTTTGGTTGTGTTAAAACCGCTTTAAAATGCATTTGAAAGCTCAAAAAAAAATTAAACATCAAAAAAACGCATTTTTTGCGATTATGGTGTTTTCATAAGGGTTTAGGGGGTTAAAAAATATCTCTAAAATTTTGTTTTTCAGCCCTCTTTCAGGTTTTTGGGTCGATTCGATCAAACTCGGTGGGGGCCGTCAGACCCCCCTTAACCGGCTACCCCCTTTGCAGGAGTTACGATGAGAAACATTTAAAGGTCGTTATCGATCTCACTTTTACGAAATCGATCTTTATTTTTTAATAGTTACGTAAAAATGCCGACATTATTCCCAAATTTCGCGTGCTGGGGTTTCAACTCGTCGCCAAGTTGCCAAAAAAAATAATTTTCAAAATCAACGATCGTCAACGACTCGTATTTATTGTTAACTTGAATAACCCGTTTCGTTTTTAAATTTCAGATGGACCGTTTAAACTGGAGAGTGTCCACCGCCAAACGTCGCGAAAAAAATTTCATCATCTCCCGGCTGCCATGTTTTTGTTGTATTTCTGTATTTTCTGGTAATGATTTTTAAGCCCTCAATATATGTACCTTAGCGTTAAAAATAATGCGTTTTTTACCAACCGTTTCCCAGAAAAAAAATCGAAATTTGGTCATTTTTTTCCGGCCTCTAGGTAGATGTAGTCCTTAAAAATCGGCATCCTTAGCTGTGTCCTATCTCATTAAAGGCCTGGACTGAGGCAACACTTGAGGCATACAAGACATCGCCGATTCGGTATCAATCCATATACGCGTAAAATCATTTCACGGTAGCTTTCACATGAATCGTATTGGGGAGTGTGACGAGGAGATGAGAGGGGCATACTGCTCGCGACGAGACCAATTTGGTCTGATGTTGGTCGGACGATCCGCCTGCTCTTGGAAGTTTGAACGGTGCGACGCGAGGGGTTGACGTTGAGTCGAGCGAGGAGACGTTGAGAGACGGAGGGCGGCGGATAATCCGTCGATTAATTCCATTCGTAAGTCGGAATATAGCCTGGACATTGGGTCGCTTCCGTAACGCTTGCTCTTGGTGTGCAGGCTCCGTAACGATCTGGCCATTAGGATCCTGCGTGTACAGCATCATAGCTGAAGTAGGTACATAGACCCCGAAACGACAAAATCGGGCGGAGTATGTATAATATCTCTGCATGAAAATCATCTCTCCCATAAATCTACAGGGTGTCTTGACTAAAGTGTTACAAGCTTATATCCCCAAAAGTACGGTTTATAGTGAAAAATGTATAAAATAAAAGATGGGGGAAAATGTATCAAATAGGAATGTCAATTTCGCCTTGGGTATTGAGGGTAAAATCATCTGAATGTCAACTTCGAAATTTAAAATCAGCTCTCTCATTTTTATTGTATATTCTCGTAGCCCAGCTCGAGAGCTTTTCAAAACACTATAGATAAGTATTGGGGATACAAATAAGTCTCCGCCGTTTAACAAAAGATGGCCCCACCAGAAGGTTATGGTTGAAACGTCATATCGTAAGGTTAGCCATCTGGCAAGACCATAACCTTGAAATATCAGCGATTTTGTATCAGCATCACATAATTTTCTTCGTACGAAAATGTCGAGTTTTGAGCCGAATAAGCGTCATTTGCGGGAACTTTTGATTTAGTTCTTTAAGGCGTTACTCCCACTTGTAGCGCAAAAAAAAGGCCTTTTTCATGAATTTTTTTAAAGAAAACTACAAAACTTTTTTAATCGATCAATATACCATCTTAAAGAACACATCTTGAAGAACTTTCAGTAATTTTTTTATTGAAAAATATTACATTGTTTAGTGGCAAATGGCCGTCAATGAAATAATGTTTTTATGTACACGGTTTGCGGTGACCAACATTGCAGCGAAGTGGATCATCTGAAAAAAAAATGCGGATGGATTTAGTCAAATATATGTATAAACTAGTAATTAATCGAAGGATTTTAAAAAATATTCATTTTTCACAAAATGGCGGACAGTCAAAGTTAATGGTTCGATTTTAACGAAAAAAAACGGCCGTTTTTTGGCTATAAAACGGCCATTTTTTCGAAAAAAAAATCGAACGATTAAAGACTACATTTTTATGTATTAAATAAGCCTGCAAAATTTCAAAAAGATCGGTTCATTAGTGTTCGAGTAATCTTGGTCACCGACTTCAGAAATGCCATTTTGAAAAAAAACGCGTTTAAAGTTTCAATTTCAGTATACACGAAGAAAATATTTTTTTTTGTAAACTTACATAGAGTCATCTATTCCGGGCCCATACTTCTGTATGGGCCCGGATACTTATACTTCAAAAAAATGCAATAAAAAAAATCGATTTTTTTCAAAATCGCAAGTGGGGGTAACCCCTTAATTTGAAGAAATCTGCAGCTGAGGCGCATCGATTACTTGTAAAAGCATATAGTGAGGCTGCGTTAAGCGAGAGAAGTTGTCGTGAGTGGTTTCAAAAGTTTAAGAACGGTGAGTATGACGTCGAAGACAAAGAACGTAGCGGAAGGCCGAAAGTGTACGAAGACGCGGAATTGGAAGCACTATTGGAGGGAGATTTGTGCCAAACGCAAGAAGAACTTGCACTTACATTAGGAGTGCCTCAACAAGCAATTTCACATCGTTTAAAATCGTTGGGAATGATTCAAAAGCAAGGAAATTGGGTTTCATATGAACTGAAGCCGAGAAACGTTGAACGCCAAATTTGCACATGTGAAATGCTGCTTGCCAGGCATAAGCGAAAGGATCACTCATAACACTCAATTGGGAAGTTTTACCCCACCCGCCGTATTCACCAGACATTGCTCCCTCTGACTATCATTTATTCCGATCGATGACGCACTTTCTGTCTGACGAGCACTTCACATCATATGAAGATACCAAAAATTTTGAAGTTGACCTTCACGTGACCTTAGCGGTTATACCCACGGTCAAATTGACAATCCCAACTTTTCCCTCTCTCGAAACGAAGCAACTTTTATTCGAAACATTTTTCATTATGATCCATTCCCTCTGAGATACAAACTCGTGACACTTTATATGAGACACCCTGTATAATTAGGAAAATGTGATTTTAAAGATATCCGACTTCGGGGATCATCTTCACAGCAGCCTTTCATCACCATGCTCAACGTTATGTATACCCCAATGTCTTCAAAATCACAGCCTATCGTCCCCAACCTCAATCTTCAGATGAAGTTCATTTCGAAGACCGCCTAATCCCCAAAACGATTCACTCAGTCAAAATTGAAAGACCGTCCTTAAAACAGCCAGATGTACCGCCGCCAATGTTCCACGGATACAACGAGCTATAACCCCACGGGAGGACGTTATATTGGAGCGAACCACCTCGCCAGATACGTCGAGAAACAATTTACATATGTACATATATGCATGTATATAACATCCATCTATAAATAATTCTACATGCACATACATAAATGTGAGCGAGTGGATGAACTGGTAAAGAATAATAGGGCGGAACTAACATGGCCCTGCATGCCAAATGAGTCGGATTATGACCTCTCGCTTCCTAGGACCCCAAATACAGGTCCTGCTGTTAAATCGTTCCGCAAATATCGCGCTAATTATTGAACGCGGCTCCGTACCTCTGATATATGGCATACGGAATTAGGAGAAACGGGACTGACCTTCGCGTGTATATATATATATATATATATATATATATATATATATATATATATATATATATATATAGGGATCAGTGAATAGGAGAAAGAGAAGGAGAGCAGGAGAAATGGAGGCTAATGATACAACTCGGCATTGGCGGAGAGTCGGAAGCTCATCTGTCATAAAGTTATATGGGATTTCTCCGGTTCCATTGGTGTCCCAACCTTCCGTATCTCTCCAGCCGGACCGAGAGCGGTACAACGAAGGTAAACTTGCCTAGGAAATATCATCATCGTAGCGGACCACCATAATGAGCCTGCCGTTAGAACAAAGGTCTATACTTGGATCCGTACGGAAATTGCTGTACATACATGCAGATTAATGCTCGTGGATGGTGGTGCCCTTTTTTTGAAGGTCCATGCGAAATAAAAAAAAATTGCCTGGTCAGGTTGTCACATATTTTCCAACATGGACCCAACTGGTGGGTGAATTTGTAGCAGAGGAATGTCCTGATACAGTAGGTGTTCCATGCGTGCAGGGTTTCATAGATGACTGATCCAGGCATGCCCAGATGATTGCTCGTAGATGGTGATGCCCATTTTTTTAAGACCCACATAAAGTTGAAAAAAGCCTAGTCAGGTTGTCACACCTTTTGCAATTTGAACCCAAGGGGATGGTGTATTTGAAGCAAAGGAATGTCCTAATCCAGTAGGTGTTCCATACGTGCAGGATTTCATAGATGACTGATCCAGGCATGCTCAGATGATTGCTCGTAGATGGTGATGTCAATTTTTTTAAGGCCCACATGAAGTTGAAAAAAGTTTAGTCAGGTTGTCACACCTTTTTCAACACCAACCCAACTGGAGGGTACATTTGTAGCAGAGGAATGTCCTCATCCAGTTGGTGTTCCATAAGTGCTGGATTCCATGGATGACCGATCGAGGCATGCCCAGATGAATGCTTGTAGATGGTGATGTCCATTTTTAAAGGCCCACATGAAGTTGAAAAAAGTCTAGTCAGGTTGTCACACCTTTTCCAACATCACCCCAACTGGAGGGTGTATTTGTAGCAGGGGAATGTCCTGATCCAGTTGGTGTTCCATACGTGCAAGATTTCATAGATTACCGATCCAGGCATACCCAGGTGAATGCTTGTAGATGGTGGTATCCATTTCTTGGAAGACCCACGCACAGTTAAAAAAGCCAAGTCAGGTTGTCACTTTTTCCAACATCAACCGAATTGGAGGGGGTATTTGTAGCAGAGGAATGTCCGGATGCAGTAGGTGTTCCATACGTGCAGGATTTCATAGATTACCGATCCAGGCATACCTGGATGAATGCTTGTAGATGGTGGTATCCATTTTTTGGAAGACCCACGCGCAATTGAAAAAGCCAAGTCGGGTTGTCACACTTTTTCCAACATCAACCGAATTGGAGGGTGTATTCGTAGCAGAGGAATGTCCGGATGCAGTAGGTGTTCCATACGTGCAAGATTTCATAGATTACCGATCCAGGCATACCTAGATGAATGCTTGTAGATGGTGGTATCCATTTTTTGGAAGACCCACGCGCAATTGAAAAAGCCAAGTCGGGTTGTCACACTTTTTCCAACATCAACCGAATTGGAGGGGGTATTTGTAGCAGAGGAATGCCCGGATCCAGTTGGTGTTCCATACGTGCAAGATTTCATAGATTACCGATCCAGGCATACCTGTATGAATGCTTGTAGATGGTGGTATCCATTTTTTGGAAGACCCACGCGCAATTGAAAAAGCCAAGTCGGGTTGTCACACTTTTTCCAACATCAACCGAATTGGAGTGTGTGTTTGTAGCAGAGGAATGTCCTGATGCAGCAGGTGTTCCAAACGTGTAGGATTTCATTGATGACCGTCCTAGGCATTCGAGCGTAAAGGAATGCCAAGGATGCCGGCCAACTTGTGCACAAACGGACAACGTTTGGCTATTGAATAATGATAGGGTTGGGGAATGTTTCAGGAAGTGGCAAACTAGAGATAGGGACAGGTAAGTGAGGGAGTAGAAATAGGAATCCGGAAGTGGGGAAGTAAGGATAGAGAAGATCAGAAGTCAGGATACATAAATCTGCAATAAATTAATTGACTTGACCTGGCACGATTGCAACGGCTGGCGTACAAAATGAAAACGGTTCACTCAGCTACTGAAACGATGAAAGTCCTCGCGGCGAATTGCGGAGCGGAAAGGGAACGAAAGACTCGCCGACGAAAGTTTGTTCACCATAGTAGGTACACCTAACACGTGCAGAGAAGTTGGCGGAAAGTCAGGATCCAATATGCGGTTAATTTGAATCATTCAGAATGCTTTGAGAGTTCAGATGTGTATAAACGCCTTTCGGCTGGTGTGCATTTCGTAGCTTGCGCCGAGAAATTTCCATCACGATCGTGTCCGTGGCCAAGCGTACCCAGGCCATTTGGCTACAAGATCGCGAAAAAGTCTATTTGACCAATTAAAAGTTGTCGAGTATACAGTTTATCGGGACTGCGCGGGACACCCAAGGCAAATATTGAGTCATTTCGAACTTGGACAATTTGCGAATTAGGCAAATTAGGAAAAAATGATTGAAAAAAAATCGATTTTCGACCAAAAAAATAACTTTCGTCAATTCTTGTAAAAAAAAATGGATTAACCTATCAAAAAGTCATCCAGTTAAACGATAGAACATTTTATTAACCATGCTCTGTTCGAATTTGAAGTGAATCGAAGGAAGACATTTTGAGATACGATTTTCGTGAACCATAGTTTTGAGGAAAAATGCAAAAGAAAAAGATAAATCGCATGGATGGAAGTACGTAGGATTTTTTAACATTGCATAGTTTATTTGTTATTAACAATTATCTGACGATTTTTTAGGCAAATTTTTCACTTTCCATTTTCAAAATGCACCATTTGGCCAAAAATCAATATATCAAAAAAATCGTATGTACTTCTATAGCAGTTATTATATATAATCGAAAAAAATTCATTGGCTCATTTTAATTCAAAGATTACAGAAGCTGTTTGTCCGGCCGTGGACCGGAAAAATGGAGACGTCATCGCAAAAACGCCGCACAGCGGCCATTTTGAAATTAATCGCTTCAAAAAATTATTGTATACAGTCACTGATATGTTTGATAAACACCCTTTTTTGTAATCTCGATTTATTTTGTAGTTTTTTCTGAGAGAAAAAATCCCCAGAAAGCCTATTTTTTGGCCTCTAGAGGGGCCTAAGGCTTTAATAACATACCTTTCTTCCAAATTCCGAATGAATAATCGAGTAGACCACAAAAATGTTGCGATCGTATCCGGTCGAGTGATTGTTTACAAAGATCCAAACGTAAGCTGTCACTTTTCGGACACGAAGAGATTTATTCAGGGAACGGAAATAATAAATAGCAATATTGACGTTGTCTCAATGAAATGTTATTTTTTCTCCTTCAATTTCAAGAATATATCATTCAAACCTCAATTTTTATCATCCCATTCGCTTATCCTACAATTTGTATTTTTTCACATCGATTTTCTCGTATACTTACGCCCCTAAGTCTCCATTTTCGAAAAAGAAACGACCGGAGCTTTCCGCACCCAAAAACTACTCATCATATACAATAAAGAATAACAAAGCTTCGTTTGATTAACGCTGAATATTTCCGTAGATTTATTTTTATTCGTTTACTCTTGTATAAATATGCGGCACGAGGCACGTACTCGTTTCAAGTTTCCACACACCATTTTCGCTGCAATTTTTCAATTTATTTGTCTCTATCCCTTTGTCGTCCCCGAGCAACTAATTGGAAAGGTTCACCCCGCGCCGGTACGGGATTTATAATTCGAAAATCGGCTTTTCATGTTCGTACACTCGATGTCGCATAGCTCGTTATCGATTATGCGCATATGTGTACCTGCATAGCGTACTACCGTGATATTTATGCCCAGGGTGGTGAATGTCGAAAGGGGAGGGTGGCATCCACTCGTACCAGACCAATTTTCCTGCACGTTAAAAACCGGCAATCAATCGTGAGAGCTCTTCCAGCTGGGTGCAATAAATGATGTTCCGTAGAAATTTCGGATGAAATCGTTGTTTCACGCAGTACTATACCCGTGCAATTTTCAACGCGGATTTGTACCTCTTGATACTTTGCTTTCGATTACTTCGACTTTTCGGAAGCACTATAAATTGGAATCAAACGCGCTGATACTTGATCATCCATATTTACTTCCTATGACCCTTCGTGTCCTTTTGCAGAGGTACGTACAATCCCATCCCTTTCATTTCGACCCCACACTCGTGGCTTTGCTATTATCCATTTCTGAGAGGCACCCCAGTGGGTTGAGCGAAGCCATTCTTGGCTAACGCACTGCTGTACCGCATTTGCAAGAGGGCACAAGGAAACTATGAAAACCCCATCCAGGTGGCTTCCCCGAGATCGTAAGTATTTTTTGTAATATTAAGTAATATTTTTTGTAATATTACACTTATATATCTGAAATCACAGTCTTTTTCTTTATTAATGCAAGCTTCGATGATCATAAATATTTGAATAACGTATCGAGGTCCAAATATTTTTTATACTGTTTTTCTTACATACGTGGTCGACGGTTATCAAGGCCTACTAAAGTGAACCATAGGTCTTATTATCCTCCGACTTCTCGTAGCAAAGTTTGTTTGTTTTATAATGCATTTTACATTACTTTTAAGATGTTACGAATGTAAATAAGTATTACGCATATTTATTACTAATTGATTGATCGTTATTTTTAGTGCCTCGTCCCGATGCCTCGAAAACGAGTGTTGTGACTCGTGTCTCGTGTCGTCGTGAACTTTGAGTTCATACAAAGCTGCAGAGGATTATTGATCTCAAATACCAAATATATTACGTATAGTTTGATTATATAAGTATGTTAAATTCGTAGGCCTTGTTATCCTACGATAGTTAAATAAGGCCTACCATCAAGGTTTTTAAAAATATTTGATTGTAATACACTGCTTATATAGATATTACATTGTAATATCTATGTTTTTTGGTTTTTTGGTTTGACAAAGGTGGTTTATTTTTCATTATTTGTCAGTATACATTTGTAAGTAATAAACTACCTTATAAGAACTTAAACAGTCTATGTAAGCAGCCCCATGCGGTCTATTCAAGTGGACCACCTTAACACGAAAAGTTCCCGAAAAGGGAGAAGAGATCCACGAAAAGAAGAGAGAGAGAGAGAGAGAGAGAGAGAGAGAGAGAGAGAGAGAGAGAGAGAGATTGATTGATTGATTGATTGATTGATTAATTTATTATGCCCTAGTAAACTATGGGGCAATACATGAATATGGTGAGTCACGCTAACAAAATACATCGTGCTCACTGATAATGTACGCATATTTTGTTACATGATAACTTCTTCATTACGAGGGGAGTTATTACATCGTAGGGATTCTAAATTTTACATATTACTTTTTACTATTACATCGTAGCGATTCTAAATTTTACAATAACTAGTATTTATATGACTAATATGAATCCAGAACACTAAGTATTACTAAATGCTCAATTTTTAATTTTCTACGGAGGACAGCTCGGATTGTAGCAAGTGAGAATACAGTACATGTTTAAAGCTTGCCAAAGTAGGACTTGATCTTATGGACGATGGAAGAGAGTGCCAGAAGTAAGCAGCCGAGAGACCGAATGATTTATGGAATGTAGTTGTTCTATGAATGGGGATAGCGAAGGTTGGAGTTTCGAGTCTTGTTGAGTTTCTTAAGGAGTTGTCAAATAGTGGGAGTAGTTCACGAAGATACGATGGAGAAGGCAAATTAAGAGTCCGATAAGTCGTTATACCCAGGAAATAAAGTCTCCTGTTCTTTGCTGAAAGCCACTTCAGTCGATGACGGTAAGGTGTAATATGTTCGTCACGTCGGAGGTCAAAAATGAAACGAATAGATGTGTTGATCAGTCGTTGTAGGGTCGTGTTAAGTTCGTCAGTTACGTCGTGGTAAACAAGGCAACAGTAGTCGAAGTGAGGAAAAATTAGAGAGGAGATTAGCTTTATTCTAAGATCAGTTGATAGGGAGTTTTTATGAAATTTAAGTCGGAAAATAGTATGGTTTACTTTTTGAGAAATAGAGGCAACATGTCTTTGCCATGATAAGTTGGTACTGAAATGCACTCCAAGATTTCGCGCTTCGGTTACAAAGGGGATACAGACGCTATTAATAGAAATTTCGGGCAAGGTTTGAAGGTTGATACTACGGACATAAGTGGAACTTCCAAAAATTAATGCTTTAGATTTAGATGTGTTCAGTGATAAACCGTTAGACGCAGCGTAGTTAGCGATAACAGTAGCGTCTCGCGTGATCATGGCTATGGCATTGTTTAAGTCGGAGGGGTAGCAGTGGATATAGATTTGGATGTCGTCTGCAAACACCATCAGGTTGGAGTATTGCAAATCATTACCGATGTCATTGATGAACAGAGAAAACAGCAGCGGGCCTAGAACAGAGCCCTGCGGGACACCTCTGGTAGAGGGTTGCCATTCAGAGCAAGAGCCATGCCCGTCGACTACCGCTTGTTCCCTCCCCGTTAAGTAGGAGAAAAACCAGTATAACGTTTCAGTTGAAAATCCGATAGTTTTTAGTTTAAGTAATAGTCGGAGATGTGGTACCGTGTCAAAAGCTTTAGAGAAATCGAAAAGAATGAGAATTGTCAGCATTTTTTGATCGATACCTCTCCGAATATCATCTGTGACTCGAAGTAAAGCTGTTTGAGTGCTAAACGTTTCTCTGAATCCTGACTGTTGAGTATTAAGGATGTTGTGTTCTCGAAGAAAGGACGTAATTTGGCTGTACAGAATTCGCTCGAAAATTTTAGAGAATTCAGAGAGGTTAGCAATCGGGCGAGTGTCAGCTGGTGATCGTGGGTTTTTGGTTTTCGATAACGGCCGAATAAAGGCTTTCTTCCAGGATTGCGGAAAATGCGAGGTAGATATTGATCGGTTAAAGATGATAGTAAGAGTTGGGATTATTGAAGATTTAGCTTTGAGGATAGCAAAAGGAGAGATATTATCAGGACCCTCGCAGAGAGAGGTTGAGGAGCTAGTGATTATAAATTTAGAGACGTCGTCGGTCGTTATTAAAGAAAAAGAAAATATGTGTTCAGGTTGTGGAGTGTCTTTTATAGATTGCAGGAAGGTTGTCCATGAGAGGACATTGCCATCATTGGAAATGGATGCGAAAAAATTATTAAGCTGGTTAGGGCTAAAGAAGGAAAAAGGAGAGGAAGATCTACATTTGACAAGTCCTACATAGTCGAGTCCTACAAGTTGACATAGCCGAGCTGGATTATTAACCTCACCGAGCCTTACATAAAGATAGGATTGTCGTGCATGGCGTAGTTTGGCTGTTAAATTGTCCCTAAAATGTCGATACGTGACGTAATCTGCGTCACGACCTGTGCGCTTCGCTCGTGTAAATAGTTTAGATCGAACTTTCATTAGAGATTTAAGTTCTTTTGTGAGCCAAGGCGTTGGAGCTCGACGAGATTGAAAGACGCAGATAGGAGCACATAGGTTCAGAGATTCATATATCCGAAGTGAGAACGTATCCACCAACTGGTCAAGATTAATTAAATTGCTGGTTGGTGACGATGAGACAGCTCAATCAAATTGGCAAATTCTTGCTCATTAAAATGAGTTAATAGGCGTCTCGAGATTATGTGTGAAGGAAACTCAGGGAGACTGAGATCAACTATAAGCTCAAGTATGTCGTGACCAGCAATAAATGGAGCTATTGATTTTGAAAATGCAAGCAACTTTTCCTCAGAGTCGATGATAAAAACATCGAGCAGCGTGTCGCAGTAGGACGTGTGATAAGTAGGTTCTGATGGAACTAGGTATAACGCTTGAGTATATACTAGGTCCCGAAGGGCTCGAGATTCATGATTGTCTAAAAGAAGATTACAATTAAGATCTTCTACTATTATAATATTGTTAAACGCATGGTTAAATCGTTGGTAGCTACCCGAGTCGAAATTTTTAGCCTCCTCTGAACCCTCGCAGGACCCATTTCTTTTGTAATACATAAGCCGCCAGCCTCCGTTGAACCTACGAAACCTCATGTGTCGAGTTCAGTGCCATGAAGAGACCTCCTCTTGGCCCAAGGTAGCCTCTGCTAGACCTCCCAAACCTTCTCTCGACCCCCAGTTTCGGTGAAACGTGCAGAGCACAGGCCTCCTTAACCTGCTTTCAATCTCAAACTGTTGCCTCGACCCCACCTAACCTGCTTTCGGCCCAAATTCGATATCTCCTCCATCATCATTCCATTGTGACCTGATCGGTAACCCGTTCGATGACGAAAATAATACGAAATTAATAAAAATACATCGTCCCCTTATCAAATTAATAGTCCAATATTAATATGCGAAAACAATCAAATTTGCTCAATATCGATTTATTATTATTTTATAGGCAATTGATAAAAGAATGCTTGTGTTTACAGTCTTACTCCAATTCTATCGGATTAATAGGCATTTTCCTGTGAGAAAAAATCTCACAGGAAAATTCTTTAAAAAATGCCAGTCTATCCAGTAGACTGGATAGACTGGCATCGCTTACGCGACGTTTTTCGTTCTTGACATTTCTTCTTAAGCCCTCTAGTTCTTGAGTTACATTGCATTATCTAGAATTAGTCTTTTTAGCAAAAAATGAAATAACATTGCGAAAAAAATCGTACAAAACTTTATAAAAAACGCAAATGAAGTTCCTGCTACCCCGTTTAAGTTCATCATGGATAAACGTAACAATTTTTTTTCCATAAGTCATGCGTTCAATTCTTGATGGTCGAAAAAAGCCGAAAATCAGTCACGCATAAAAGTGCGTACCGGGTCGAAAAGAAAATGATAAAAAAATATTTCAGAAAAGCAACATACAGCTGAATTTATTCCCGTCAAAACGCCGTTCGGTAAATTTGGTTATCTTTTTTTTACTGAGCTATGTGACTTTTAGTGCAGCAAGAAATATCGACTGGTGTATCCAAACATTTAAGCGACGGTATATATTATATAATACTTTATATATATATATATATATATATATATATATATATATATATATATAATACTCGAAATATGTGGTTGCGTTAATATATTCGAATATACACTACCAGTCAAAAGTATTCGGACACTTCAGATAACTGCAAAACTTAATATCACTTTGGATCATTGCAAACTTATGGTAGAATAATAATTATTTTACGAAGATACTATAAAGCTCTGTGAAATTACTTAATCATATAGATCTTTATAGTATCTTCGTGAAATAATAAATGAAATGAATTATATTACTCTAACATTATTTGGCAATTATCCAGCGATCAAAAGTTTTGCGATCATGTGGAGTGTCCGAAAACTTTTAGCTGGCAGTGTATATCTAAATAACATATAATGTTGATTTCTATATGGAACGATAGGGTGTTAATTATAGTCTATTTCATGTTCTGAAGGATTGAAATTGTCGGTTTAGAATTCAACCTCATTCGATTTTTTCTTTTTGTTTTTGTTCGTTTTGTTTTTTTTTGTTTATTCAATAATGAGTTGATAAATGGCGACGGCCGATTACCGTCGATTTCAAATAAGATGTTTGATTTTTCCTTGTTTTCATTTTTAGCACGTCGAAAATTAAAAAAATATTTCCACGTGTATGTATGAAGCATATTTTTATTTTTTCCCGCTAAATATTATGATATTAACTAACCGCGTCTATTTGATTTTTTTTAAATTTGTATTAACTAGATTTTTCATAGAACCAAATTTTTCCTATTGCATTCCATTATTAAAATGATTGATTTTAAAAATGTTTATTTATAGAAAATCAATCTATTTAATACCGTCCAATAACTACATATTTTATTTGATCCTAATAAATCTGTGATTCGGTTTCATCAGTTTAACATTTTCATCTGTTCAAAAAAACAATTTAGTCAAGTTCACTGAATGGATCTAGTTATTTTTTTTAATTTACCTTAAATAGAATATTTGTAGAGTTAAGCATTTTTCTATTTGATTGAACTAATGGTCCATCTTTATTGCAACACTCATATCAAGGGGGCGGGGGGCAGTGAAGGTGGAGAGAGAGGAATTCACTACCCCCCGCCTATTATATATATATATAATTCCTCTCTCTCCACCTTCACTACCCCCCGCCCCTTTGATATGAGTGTTACAATAAAGATGGATCATTAGTTCAATCAAATAGAAAAATGCTTAACTCTACAAATATTTTATTTAAGGTAAATTTAAAAAAAATAACTAGATCCATTCAGTGAACTTGACTAAATTGTTTTTTTGAACAGATGAAAATGTTAAACTGATGAAACCGAATCACAGATTTATTAGAATCAAATAAAATATGTAGTTATTGGACTATATTAAATAGATTGATTTTCTATAAATAAACATATACATACATACACACACACACACACACACACACACACACACTGTGTGTGTGTGTCTGTGTGTTTGAAAAATCTATAGCTTATGTGATACAACAAATAGTTGGAGGTATTCATTTGGTTTCTTATGCCATATCAGCGACCAAAATGTGATAAGCATTCGGTAGCATAGGGGCAGCGGCGCGTAGTTATGAGTAGGTAGGACTAGGTTCAAATCGCATATAGGGCAAATATTTTCTTCGAAAAAAATCATTTCCAAAGGCCAGGGAATGACGAATTACGATGAAAAATCCTTGTAGTAAAGCTCTCAAATAATGCGTTCATTTTATTTTCGATTTATGAAATATTTTTTGCATATAGTACACTAAGCTTTACAGTGTACATTGTAAGCAAATGAAGATTAATTTGAATCTCATCTTTATTAACATATATAAATATATTTGAAAGAAATATGATCGTAGTAGGCTGGGAGACAAGGAAAAAAACCTATTTTATTTAAATAGATTCTATATAAATTAATTTTTTTGTTTAGCCGTGTACAGTAGGCCGAAAGGGGGGGCAGTAGGTTCTGCGGGAGCGCACGAAGTAGGCCCACCTGAGGTTCCGTAGGTTCAATTGTGACCCTCCCTGACCTCCTTTGAGTCAAAAAGTCTACTTTCTGCCATGCCGGAGGTTCATCGGAGGCTCTAACGCATGGTACTTTCAAACATTGTACCCTCCTTTAGATACCCAATAACCCGCTCACGCCGATTTCTGCTCGCCTTCATTTTGTGGGTTGAACGCGGTTCGAAAATTTCGACTCGGGTATCGTTTCGATGTAGTAAAGAAATAATTCATTCTATTGATTATATTTTTGTACGAAATAAAAAATGTTGTAGCAACCGCTTAATTATTTCATCCATACATCTACGGATTGTACATAGAATGATTTCAATAGAATATAATTTTATTTGAAGGATAATGTAGATATTCAGAGAACAGAAGATTTTCAAATAAAACAATATGTTATTTGAATCAATAACATTTTCCAATATTTTAACGTATTGTAACAATCTCATATATCGGTGGCACTCAGCGATCAGACATTTATTTCAATCAACCAATATATTTTTTTGATTCAATTGGTTTTTTCTCATTGTACCTGGAAAATTGAGGATGAAAACAAAATTAACAAAATGGCGTACAGATAACGAAAATTTTGCGGATATTGATGCTATTTGTTATTATAAAGTGCTAAAAACATTCTTTACTTATATTGTGTATAAACAGACTGTTTTACAACTCCTGTACAAATTTTGGTAATTCTTTAGATAAGTCACTTTTCCGAAAAATGAGTTTGTTTGGCTTTGGGTCCAACCCAAACAAACCCAAACACTCATTTTTTCGAAAAAGTCACTTATCCAAAGGATTACCCAAATTTTAAGTTGATATCTCCAGGGGCTTTCCATATACCGTGGTAAATCCGGATTATGCCTGTGCCTCATTATTCGCCATGCCAAAATCATCAACCTCAAAATAACTCTAGAGACATTTTCTTATTTTATAATGTCATAATAAATTATTCTAAAACTAAATTTATATTTAATCGCGACCTTGCTATCAAAAATTGTATGCAAGGAAATGAAAAAACAATCCCACCTGTCTTCCCCTTAAAGAGTCACTGTCTCTTTCGAA
The DNA here is from genome assembly GCA_944452715.1 of Ophion slaviceki. NCBI lineage: Eukaryota > Metazoa > Arthropoda > Insecta > Hymenoptera > Ichneumonidae > Ophion > Ophion slaviceki. The sequence continues at coordinate 27,577,023 of OX101785.1, read as the reverse complement.
TCCATCAGGATTATTTAATACTCGTATCTCTTGCCGTTTTTTTTTCAGACGATTATCAACTTGTGCGGAAAATAACGGTGGGAAAAGGTCAAGTTTGCACGTTGTCAAGCTAAGGAAATGAAAAAGAGGGATGCAGTGTATGGGACAGGGAAATAGAAAGAGAGAGGGAGAAAAGCACTCGGAGGTTTATCTTCCTCATTATTAGGAGCAGAAGACAAGACGAAAGTAGCTTACGCACCCGAGACACGCGCCCTTTACTTCCCTTTTTCAACGAGCACCGATTCAACCTTCACTTTATCAGCCATCTCCCTATCTCCCTTTCACTTCAGTCTCATTACGATTTGACGAGTCCCTCGGGATCGCTCGTCCTCGCGTTACCTTCGTCTTAGACCGAACGTAATTCTTCTCCCGTTTTATCCGCGTGATGTATAAAAAATGAAAAACGAAATGGAAAACGCTTCGCGTAAAAAATATTCGATCCTCTTTTTTTTTCCACGCGATAAAGCCTAAGGTTGCGAGCGGCCTTGTAATCTTTTGATTAGCAATTCTGCTTACGGTGATTACCTTCACCGAACGAAAACCGCACATAAATTATTTATCAATCAATCCTTTTTTCTCCACCCAACAATAATGATTTTCATTTGTGGTGAGCACCGCGCTGCACAATAGTCAAATCAACGCTGAATCTTCGACATTTTCTCGATAAAGTATTGATGAATTAGCAGCAATGAGGTATCTATTCGCCATGGCCATACGGATCTATGGAACACAGAGATTTTTGCATCTTGATGAATTCCCAACAGAAGAATTTACTTGTTCATGGAAATTTTCGGTTAACGGGTTGTAACTAGTTGCCACAGTCGATAACAGCTTGTTTTTGGGATTTTTTCAAAGAAGATCGCGAGGATAAATTTCCACGTAAATTAGGTACTTGAAAAAGTATCATCGAAAAATACTGTAATTTGGCGGGAAGCACCTTGCGAAAACGTGTTTTGCCGTGAACCCTTCTGGACTGGGTTATCGACTTAAAAAAATCAAACAGATTTCGTTAGTATATTAGTTTACAGTATAACTAATCGAAGAAATTTCCGAAATATCAAATTAAAAAAAAAATGGTGCCTCTTCAAAGTGAGAGTCTCTATTTTTGCGAAAAAAATGAGCATTTTTCGTCGTGTTGTGACTCGTTACTTTACGTTTTCAACGAGATGGTTATGTTTAAGACAAGTGAATATCGTTAAAACAATGTTTTGATGACTAATATTTCTCTGTTTATACGTTACTAAACAATCGGTTATGTTTTACGTTTGTATGTACCGTGGGGTACATTCGGACAGCAGTAGGGGTTTTTTGTTTCCTTTTATTGTTCTCTATTTTATTTTACATAGTATACATATCATTTATGTGAGTTGTACGATAAAGCGTTCTATAAGTATCTATTGTATTTGGATTAATTTTATTTCCCAGTATCGTGGTGCGAAATTATAAAAGGAAGGACTCTTGGCGCAAAGATGTAGACGAAAAGTCGATGCAATTAGCCATAGAGGATGTGGTGCAGGGACGACTATCACATAGAAAGGCTGAGGATAAATATAGCTTAACGGAGTATCCCTCTCTGGAAGCCGAATTTGAAGGGTCAGAATGATAATTTTTTTTCTAGTTACACATTGGTTAGAATACATTTTTTTTCCCAGCATGTTGTACACATGTTCGTGTGTACAACGTATTTTTTTCGGAAAAAAATATTTCAAAGTGTTCGTGGTGCTGCAGTTGGCGTTGCAGTCCTGCAGCGGCGCGGCCCAAAACGGCGGGTTCTCTACCAGGCTCAAATGTAATCTGTGAAATTAAAACAAAAAATTTCTCCAAATCTATCCAACTGGCTATGGGTACACGATCCACTTTTCGAAATTTCGAAAAATACGAAAAACGACAGCTTCTCCAAAGAAAAACGAATTTTTCTCTTGAAAAACAGCATGCTGAAGGCATTGTTATCAACAAATGGTTCATCCAATTAAAAAACGCGATCGTGAACCGAAAATGACTACTGTTTGAAGGCCAACTGTGCAAATTCAAGTCAATAGTGTGAAAGTTACTCAAGATATCAATCCCACCGTGTCAAGGTGGGATTGATATCAAATAGGTGTAACTTCGTCGACTTTTTTTAATTTCAGGGTCCGCCTTGTCTTAAAATATTTTTGAAAGTTCACACTATAACAATATGCAAACAAAAAAGATTTTTTGAACTTTCCAGAGAGGGATACCCCCTTAAAAGCATCGATATTGGAAAGCCGAGGGGAAAAAATTTAAAAAACGCCGCTAAATAAAGATCGTCGTGGTAAATTGTCCTCCCAAACATTGAAAACAAATATACCGTGTACATCAGTGACACAACAATGATTCTACCCGATCCAAAACCACCATCAGCTTGTACGCCTAGAACTTCCAGACTGGTCACTTTCTCACTCAATTTAAGGGGCCAGTCCACGCTAGAGCCACGAAAAAAGGCTATTTTCGCGATTTTTTGATAAAAGATTTTATAAAAGATATGAATATAAAAGTTGTTGGGCTTGATAAATAGTCTTGAAAACATTTAAAAAAAATTTAATTCATTTTTATTCATTTTTACGTACAAAAACGTAACGTCTCAAAAGTAGGTGGGCTAGGTAGCAACACGGCAACGGCTTGTCTGAAACAAAAAAATCAAAGTCCATTAGATTCAGTATGACACCAGCTACAAAATGACCCTCGGATATAAAGTTTTATCAAAAAATAAAAAATGGCAGATGAAAAACGAAAAAAGTTTTAAAAAACGTGTTTTTTTTCGTAGTTTTTCGCAAAAAAAAAGAGTAAAAATGGAAATTTTAAAACCATCGAGGGTCATCTTGTTGCAAATCATGTTTACAATATGTGGTTCAAATTTCAAGAGAATCGGTTTTTTAGTTTTAGAGATACGATGGAGCTAGATTTCGAAAACGTAGTTTCGAAAAAAACGCGTTTGAAGTTTATACTATGAAAAACTCTTACCTAAACTCAGTCGGCAATTCCTGCACCGTACAAAATGCCTTCTGATTGCTCATCATCGTCGATTTCTTCAAGTCTCGCTTGCTTTCGATTTTTTGAAATTTTCAAAGCGGATTGGCCCCTTAACAAATTTGAATGTGCAGTAATTTTTATAATCTTACAAAATAACATTGATCTCTTCTTACTGATTATCTTCATCCCGAACGTTTTGTTATATGAATTTTGTTTTTTTTTATTTGAATATTTTGTTTTTCTTGACTAGAATTTAAAAGTCATTTTAATTGAAGTATAGTTTAAAAGTGTTACGCTTCTGCAATGATTAAATAAAGACTGTTTAAAATTATTCAGGTTTTTGTATCACGTGTACGAAACTACCCCAAGGTGTCCGAAAGTGCCCCTATGTCTGTACCAATCTACCCCGTTCATTGTGCAAATTCGTATAAATTCCTCCATCAGGAAAAATCAGTTTCACTCGATAACCCTCTTAGTTAACCATTTTCAACTTTATTACCGTAGTCTCAAATGAGCATGCTATTGTTAGACGTTTTCCGTTGAGTCCCAACTCAATTAGATAGAGAGAAAAAAAATGGAATGTGAAAACTATACGAAGGGCCCCAATCTTCCCCTACTTTCGAGAAAAAAAGCGTTTCCATTTTGATGCGATCACCTTGACATTTTCAGGGAACATTTATAAGATGACATACTGTCAAATATATGGGTTTTGAAAAGAGGTATTTTTCGACTTTTACAACTAGGCATAACCCCTTAAGAGTACCGTCGTTCAATGCACTACTCTATATGAATATCTACTTTTTATATACTTTTACAAATGATATAGATTTCTTTCGCAGGTCATTGCTCCGTCTCGTAGGATTAATACGAGGCTTGAACAAAAAAATGAACACCTATTTCAACGACAATAAACATTGTTTCAATTTAAGAGAGAGAGAAAAAAACAGTGCTTTCATTATCGCGAATTACTCATCGTTCTTGTAACTCGCTCGAGTCGGGAGACATTTTAGACTCAATTCTCCGTCGAGTCATCCGCATTGTCTCAAGATTTAATACGGACCTTGATCCTTTGCTCACTCACGTTGCTCTCAGACAAAAGTTCACTTCTCGTTTCTATAGTGATTTTTTCTTCTTTTTTATCTTCTTTAATCTCCGATATTGCAATTCATACATCGTTAAAGGTCCCCCGCAGCGTCTCCTTGTCGTCAGACCTACGAGAATCGTGGCTGAGGTTGCGATAGAAACAATATGACTCTTTGGCCGACGAAACATATTCTTTTTTTTTTACTGGCAATCGCGTATTTATTATCACGATGGAAAATATTGATCCTGTCCCGCGATGATGCATTTTTTATTCCCTATATCCTTGCCACTTCTACTTGCATTCAACGACTATCGACTTACCTACAGCTCGTATCAAAGCATTCGTTTAACCGAGAAATTGCTACTAATTGAGGCTATTTCGAAAAGTAACCAGAAAATTACAATAGAAATTTAAATTTTGGTCGCCAAAAGCGGAGGATTGCAGTTTTTACGCATTAAAGTGTAGGTTACAATTTGTACTTTGCGGAGAAATAATATTTCCGGTAAAGAGGAACGCAATACTTATCGGAGTCCCGCATGCACTGTCGCGATAATACACAATTATAACCGGAAGCGAACTGTTGTTCCCTTTGGCTACCAACAACACAATCCGTGACCAAACATCCAAATTAAATGGCAACAATGGCACTTACAATTCAATACGAATACCTGCCGAGCGGAAACCCCTTAATCACGTTCAAATTAATAATACTTTGCGGAGTAGTGCTAATTCACTGATGGCCAACCATTAAGGGGTTACCCCCACTTGCGATTTTGAAAAAAGCGATTTTTTTTATTGCATTTTTTTGAAGTATAAGTATCCGGGCCCATACTTCTGTATGGGCCCGGAATAGATGACTCTATGTAAGTTTACAAAAAAAAAAATATTTTCGTGTAAACTGAAATTGAAACTTTAAACGCGTTTTTCTCAAAATGGCATTTCTGAAGTCGGTGACCAAGATTACTCGAACCCTAATGAACCGATCTTCTTGAAATTTTGCAGGCTTATTTAATACATAAAAATGTAGTCTTTAATCGTTCGATTTTTTTTTCGAAAAAATGGCTGTTTTATAGCCAAAAAACGGCCGTTTTTTTTCGTTAAAATCGAACCATTAACTTTGACTGTCCGCCATTTTGTGAAAAATGAATATTTTTTTAAATCCTTCGATTAAAGACTAGTTTATACTTATATTTGACTAAATCCATCCGCATTTTTTTTTCAGATGATCCACTTCGCCGCAATGTTGGTCACCGCAAACCGTGTATATAAAAACATTATTTCATTGACGGCCATTTGCCACTAAACAATGTAATATTTTTCAATAAAAAAATTACTGAAAGTTCTTCAAGATGTGTTCTTTAAGATGGTATATTGATCGATTAAAAAAGTTTTGTAGTTTTCTTTAAAAAAATTCATGAAAAAGGCCTTTTTTTGCGCTACAGGTGGGGGTAACGCCTTAACAGATTAACTCACCCTATAAATCGTTCACTCGGCCCTTGGATTGTATTGAACTGCAGAGCTCTGTTGGTATTGGACTTGACGGCGCTTACCCTCTTGGAGTTCAGAAGTCTCAGTCTTTGTCGCATTGCTCAAAGATGCGTTTCGATAAATCTAGCAATATTCGCGTATATGTATGTATGTATATGTGTGTATGTATACACACACACACGCACGCACACGCACACGCGCACGCATGCACGCACTCACACACACACACACACACACACACACACACACATACATAATGCAACATTTACGTGTATAAGAAGAAGGTAACACCCTCTAGCCTCATCCCCTTTGCGCACTATTCAATGACAAAGAGGCTTATTTCATTTGTTGTTTCAGTACGGTAAGCAGCTCAGGGAGAACTACAGAGCCTTCAAGAACAAACAGTGCGATCAGAACAGCGGTGGGAGCACGAAAGAACAGTACACCAGCTACAATGTAACGAATGTAAGTCTCAACAGTATCATATATCTCGCTCTTGTTGGCTCCTCCGTCTGTTTTTTTCCATTCACGTATAGATTATTACGCGTGCGGTATCACGTGTAAATGTCCAGGTCCACGAATGAAGCGACTCGAAAATTGAAGAAGCGTTTTTCGCGTGGGAGTGCGGCAAAGGAGTCTTCTTTTTTTCAAACTTCATCATTAATAATAAAAAAATGAATTAAACTTAAAGTTCTTGCATTCATCGAGGAATATTAAATTGACTTTCAGCCGGTACAGATCTTTTAACTTATGACAGACGAGCGTTATAAAGCGTATTATTTTGCCTAAAAAACAAAAACTAAGTAACGGAAAAAAAATCCTATTACAAGTACTAGATTTTGGTGTATAGAATAACCACAAAAAACCTCAAGGCAATCGGTTCATTGATTTTCGAGAAATTTTGGGTACCGATTTGAAAAACGTGGTTTTGAGAAAAACGCGTTTGAAAATTTGGGAATGAATAAATCATGAAATTTGTCAACTTAGATGGAATCATCGATACCAGGCCCATAGTGTAGGTCTTCTACGATTGAGGGAATTTTCATAGCTTCTAAATCCTCGACCTCGACCATCTAAGTGTATATTTCCGGTTAAATTAGGTGTAACACCAGTCTTACACTATGCCGTAAAGGGTTAACGTTGGCCGCAGAATTGAGTCAAAATGTTTTTTTTTTAATAACTCGTAGAATGGTCGGAAAAATAGGAAAAGCTTATAATGAAAGTTTATGCCATTTTGTAGATTTTTTTGCTGAAGATTAAGAATATGTTTGGTTTTTTTTCACATTAATACGGTGACCACAACACTGGTCGCCAATTGGAGGCGTTTTCCGCGCACCGTTGTAATCAAACGTACAATAGTATATGATAGTTGTAGTAGTCTCTATTTCCAAGGTATGCCCTTTAAGGGTGTTGACACGTATCCCCCCCCCCCTTTCACATTCTCATTTCCTTCACACTTGTTCTTACAAGTTATGTACATGGAAAGTACACGATAATCCATTTTATATATTTTTTACTTATACATATTCTTGAAGGATCAATAAACATATGTAAAAAATGTTAGAAAGAAAACTGAAAGAGTTTAGCAGTTATATCCCCTCCTAATTATCAGCCCCATAACAGCGCTCCACACAGCAAGAGTGCCTTAAGGAATGATACCACTGTGATGGGTCGAAGAAGGTCGTTTTTTCCGATTTTTTTCGTCTATTACATGATTTATTTGGGATCTGAAAAAAGGGTATGCTTTTAAGCCCACATTGAACTTATTTTGTGCAATTTTTTAATTAAAAATAAAATAAAAAATTGGCAACGTTATTGAGACATGATAGAGCCTCGTATAAAAAATGTGGTCCAACGGTCGGATCGATAACTTTACAACGGTTGGTATGCAAAAGAAATAGAATTTTATCTACGTAAATGTAGTTCAAGGCGTAAGTAGCAGTTTTTCGGAAGAAAAAAACTCACAAAATAGCGGGTAAAAAATGGTATTTTGGCGAAATTGTACTCATATTCGGGGATTTAAAAAATACCGCAATAAAAAAACGGCTACGTACGACGATAGCTACTGCAATTACCGCGCAGGTAAAAAAAAGTCGTTTCGAGAAAAACGCGACTGAAAGTTTCAGTATACGTAAATCGTGGCGCTGCCGGCTCTCACTAAATTGCCTGTAATTTGGTCAATTTTCGATATTGTAATTTTCATTTTTTTTCACACAATCTTGTATACGTATACTTTGAGAAAATGCAGAAAAAATCAATTTTCTTACCCGTCGCATCGGTATCCCGCCTTAATAGAGCCATAGGGCATGTGTTCAACTTCACAAAATTCGTTTTTCGAAATTCATTCTTCGATCAATGCTTCAGTTTTTTTTCTTAAATTTTCATAGTTTCATTAATCATTAGAGAATGATGTGCCTATTCGCGGAAGCCGCAAAAAAAATTATTACTGCGCAGAAAAGTTTTGGTAAATCAGTCGAGCGGTATAAGATAGTAATTATCTTTGTTCTTTTTTTTATGAGCCACAAACGAATGTTCGTAGTCTCTAAGTAACGTTAATCCTCTAATTTTTGAGAATCTTGGCTCGTACTTCTCGGAAGGATAATTTCCTTTTGCTCTTTCATATTTCTTTTTTTTTCGCCTCATCCAGAGTCACTTTCGTCGTATCTCGTCCGTGAATTCTTGTTTTATTTCTTCCCGGGGAGGGTTATGAGCGAAAGAGTTACGTGAACCGGTCGTCCTACCCCCTCTCTCTTTCTCCCCCCCTCTCTCTCTCTCTCTCTCTCTCCATTTCTCTCTCCCGCCTGCTGAGTGATGAGTGCCGAACGGCAGGGGGCGCACCCGGACGAGTGACGTTGGCAACAGCTGAGGATTCACGAGATCGCCATCACGGATCTCAGCCACTTTGCGTATCCGATTTCCTTCGAGTGAATATATCTTTTTACGACTTCCCCTCCGAAAGCATTCTCCTTCCATTAATAATTAATGATAAGATTTCATGAAATTCATTTAAAAAAACGGATAAATAACACTACATGTAAACAAGCATCCACAAATACAAAGATATCGCGCGATTCTTTCCAAATATCGAGTATTTATTACTCGTTGTATATTAACACAGCTACGGTATGTTAATAAAACTGCAAATATGGTGCCGAAGTTTGCATCGTTGCAATGCAACGAAAATTCTTCATAATTTTCTTAATTTCCCTACTTTTATTATTATCCAAAATCTTTTTTTGCAGGTATCAGTTATAGATTTTCAAAAAGGATCGAAAACGTTGCAGTAATTTCTGTAGTCTAGATGTATTTTGAAAAATCGGCTGTACGAAAAAAACATATTTTCGTTGCAGACCAACGTTGCAAACTTCAATACCATACTGCAAATATGTGAAAATGACAATGGGTATAAATGGCAATACGACTAGCTACATATGGAGAATGGTGGGGGGGATAAGGGGCATGGAAATAGAAGCATGGATAAGAGCAGCAAACTACCCATGTGAGACGATGAAAATCCCGGAAGATAGGTGGCCGAAACATTGTTCAAAAGTAGAAGTCAGAGCGATGGTAAATGCAAACCCATCCATATGGAGAGTGGAAATGAAGGGAGCCATGGAGGAGGTAGGAGTGAGAGCAATATGGCAAAGGATATGAAGGGAGAAAAATAATCGAAAGTGCTGTACGAATAGAAACCGACCAGGAAATACAACGTGGCAGGAACAAAATTGAGCATTCGACGTATTGTAGGAAGTACAAAAATCAAAAACATATACAGGGTGCGGCAACATAACTTCCTTTTTTAAAATGCGCGCCATTTAGTCGGTTGATGTCGTAACGAAGCGCTAGTGGTCTCGTTCGAAAGGGGGGACTCTAAAGTTTTATCCCGACACAGTTCAATCGCCATCATGCGTTGGAACAATGAGGAGCGTGCTGTTGCCGTTGAGGCCTACTTTTCGAGTGGTTGTTCTGTGATCGCAACCCAGCGTGCCTTTCGAAATCGCTTAAATTTAGCCCCGTTGGCCCCTGTCCCAGACAGGAAATCAATTGTTACGTGGGTCACTACGTTCAGACAAACTGCAAGTGCGACAAGACGAAGAACTGGAGCCCCTCGGCCCATTAGATCACCTGATAACATTGAGGCAGTGAGAGCTTCAATGTTGCGATCACCACGGCGTTCTGCGCGTAAACATGCGTCTGCCCCTGGACTTTCCGATCGTTCTGTGAGGAGAATTCTTCATGACGATCTTCATTTCCATCCTTACAAAATGGCGATTGTGCATGAACAATTGCTGTTTTGAGGGAACACTTCCCAGAGCGCCTCGTCTCAATTAGGGGCGATTTGGAGTGGCAGGCCCGCTCTCCCGATTTGGCCCCTTGTGATTTTTTTCTATGGGGTTTTTTGAAATCCCGTGTTTATGTGAACCGTCCAACGACCCTACAAGAGCTGAAGACCAACATCCGGGAAGAAATTGCCAACGTAACACCTGCTATGCTGGCAAGAGTCATGACAAACGGCAGAAATCGGTTTACTCAGTGTATGGAGAATGGGGGACGTCACCTATCTGATTTGAGCTTCAAAACTGTGTAAAACAAAACTTTAGGCATGCGCCTACATTATAAAAAACAAATAAAAATGTTCTGATTCATACAATTGGTTTTATTAAGTTTTGAAAAAAGGAAATTATGCTGCTGCACTCTGTAGAAATGGAATAGTACTGGGAAGAAAAGGGCATAGAGGGAAGAACTGAAGAAACATGGGCCAAGTTAATATGCAGAAGTATAGGAAAAGGTGGCAAAAAGGAAGAAAAAAGTTTGGAACACATTCTTAAATGCCGGAAAATAGAACAAAAAAATGAACAAGGAAGTGGTAGATGGTTCGGAAAAGTGTTGAAAAGGGTACATGGGGGAGGCACTAGAACGAAAAATGAATAAAGATATGAAAGGGAAAAAACGGTCAAAGAGTTGTGCGAGTGTGTAAGAGCCTTCGAATGCATAGTAAGAAAGGAACCATAAAGGAAAAAAGAACGAAAGACAAATGTTAACACAAAAAGGAGGAAATGTGTAAAAGGGCATCAATGTACAGAGAGAACTGTGTAAAAACCCGCAAAGGTATACTCGGAAATAAAGAACTATACTATACTATTACCCGCTGTATAATACGAGGCTGCCTCTACACGTGCGGAAATTGTCGCAGGGATCCAATTGGATTCCCATACTCGTCCCTACGTCCTGATAAAGATCCAATGGGTCATCGCATTGGATCCCTATGCTAAAACGTCACGCTACTACTTTGAATTCTAATCGGGATTCCCCGTTGAAATCCAATATACGAATCCAATTTGAATCCTGAAGAATCTCCACTTTATCGAACAGAATCCCATACGACACTTGATAAATCCCATCGCATTCTGTACGTTGAATTTTCTAAACAAACAATATATAGATATACAAAATTTGTGAGTCTCGAAAGGTATAAATCTTATCTTAAAAAAGTATATTTTTGAAATAATTTTAAATCCATTGTTTATTTTACTGCACATTGGCATAATATCACTACCCACATACACGCTCACGAAGCTTGCGGTTATGTTTCAACACGCCAAGCTTTTTCTCGCCACTTTTCACATATTTTCCATTTAAACGTGGTAAGAATTCTCAAACGGCGTTCATCGAGGAACAGTGCGGACTCCAATTGGATCCCAATGAAGACTTCCTATGTACGGTGTCCTTGACAAATCCCTATAGAAATGTTGGTGCATCTTGGGACCTCCCGAAAAATTTGAGCACGGGATCACGAGCGGCTATTGTTATTGGAGATCCAACAAATCCCCGTCGATAATTTCAAATTAAACATCCTCAAACGACGTCAATCGAGAAATAGCACGGGGTCCATTTGAATTCTAGGGATCTGTTAGGATCTGGGGACTCCCCAATAAATTTCTGCACGGGTAGAGTCAAAATGGGAACAGCGGCAACAGTGGGTACACAGAACCCTTTCTGTTTCTCAGAAGTGGACATGTATAAATGTGCATCTTTTTCACATTGGAACCGCCCCCGGATTCCAATAGGTTTGAACCTGTCTGTGAGTTGCTCTCGCGCAATTCGGCTGTGAGAGGTGATTTTATATGATTTTTGGTGTCAAAAGTTGAAAAACCAGCTGAGTTTGTATGTTTTTTCCTTCTTTACCTATCGCAGTCATGTTCGAAGTGATTGTTCTCCCGCAATATACAGCTATATTGCGGTATTTGGGCATTATGTCTGTTAACCTAACAAAAATAGAAAGTTGTCAGTACCCGCTTTAGAAAAAAGGAGAGGGTCGGTACACAGTGGCTCAATTTTTCGAGGTACACAGAAATAAGTCATAAAATGAATATTTTCGCGTTGTGATTTAGATAGGCACTGCTACTATCTCATTAGGTAGATACTCTTTGTTGATTAATATTCAATAAATGATTGTGATTGATCTCATAATATGCTGTTTTTTTATATTAATTTTTCAATAGTTTACTGTACTTCCCATTGTACAGAGAAAAGCACTCCATTACCTACAAGTGTACAGTGAATCAGGGTAATTTTCTCCAAATTTTGCTTGATTTTGAAATTTTGTTTGACTGTGAAATTACGCATGTTTTACTGTGTACCCCCCCCCCCCCGCCCCAAGTACACAGTGGATCAATTCCCATTTTTTTAAAGATGTTTATTATCTCAATATCTATTGGGTTCCCGAGTCGAAATTTTCAGCCTATTTTAACCCTCCAGATCCTCACAGTGGTAGGAGATAAAGGCAGTAAAATAGCATCGTATTCAATATAAAATGAGCTCCTACTTAACGCCTAGAACGGGAACAAATTTCCCTTTTCTCCACTTGCAGGCGCTAAGGAGGACGTCGATTGGCACACGTATACACGCACACGCATACACTCTATTATGCATATAGAGATACATATGCCTGAATACGCGCATGCGCAGACACACGTATATACCCGCACACATACATGCCTAAGCATACACCAACACACGTATACTAGTACCTATACGTATGCATGCGTGTCTGCTATAGGGATCCGCGTATACATGCATACGTGAGGGCAATTCCTATCAAAAATATTGTAACTATTTGCCCAAGATCCATTTCTTCCACTTTGGAGAGTTGCTGGAGCTGCAGGGGCAAGTTTGAAGCGAATGCGAAAGGTTCGCTGGGTGGAGATAATGGAAAGGCCATTGGAAAAGTAGCCCTCTACGGCGAACGCGCGGTCCTTCCTAGTCCAACGCATGACGGTTACTGAAAACTATCAGACCCGCTGTTTCGAATGCGACCATCCCCACCCTCGTTTCGTCGAAACAGCCAAATACGCGATAGGTCCAAACGCAATCAAAAGAGGAGCTGCAACGACTTCAGCTAAGTTAGGTAGGAGTATAAGAGCCTATGCAGGAGGTAAGCAGCAAAGAACGAGCATGTGGCGGCCCATAGTAGGACTTCTAGCAGTAAACAGAGTCAAGTGAGGCTGACATAGGATCAAAGGCCTTTAAAGTAGGCTGAAAATTTCGACTCGGGTTAGGCCGTTCAGGGTCTTTTAAGGGGCCAGTCCACTTTGGAGCCACGAAAAAAGGCTATTTTCGCGATTTTTTTTGAGGATTTTATAAAAGATATGAATATAAAAGTTGTTGGACTTGATAAATAAAGTCTTGAAATACATTCAAAAAAATGTTTTATTCATTTTTATTCATTTTTAAGTACAAAAACTATAGTTTAACGTAACGCCTCAAAAATAGGTGGGCTAGGTAGCTCCATCACAACTCGGCAACGGCTCGTCTGAAACAAAAAAATCAAAGTCCATTAGATTCAGTATGACACCAGCTACAAAATGACCCTCGGATATAAGGTTTTGTCAAAAAATAAAAAAATGGCAGATGAAAAACGAAAAAGTAAAAAAAACGCGTTTTTTCGCAAAAAAAAGAGTAAAAATCAAAATTTTTAAACCATCGAGGGTCATCTTGTTGCGAATCATGTTTACTGTCACAGCCGCAATAATTTTAACATATAACTTTCATCTCTTTCTAAGCCGCGATACCTTAACTCCGTATCTCTCCAAAAGCCAAACACTCAAACAGAAGTTGAAGCACCACTAGGGTGACATGTGAACCTATATCTTGCATAAATAAATCCGTGCTGCTAATCATTTAGCGGCGTAATAACATGCGACCAAGACGACGCAACATCCGGTCTTCTTGAACGCTCGATAAAATTATCCGAGACAAAGAGTGTCAAAGGCATAAGGTTACCAGACCCAGCTCTGGCATATCTATCAACCACTACGCATCATATGCCATTTCGCCGAATTGCGGGACAAAGGTCTACTACCTTGCGATGCAACCTCTATCATATAAGATGCATATAAGACCGATTCTACGAATTAATATATGTATGCGAAAATGCACCGCCTTGCAACCAATCGCGAATTACGCCATACTTCACTGACCAATCCAGAAAGAAATGCATCAATCGAATCATCCCCTCCTTAAGGTATTTTCTCCCATAAGTCATCCCCTCCTAAAATTGCACTTCTCAAAAGATTCCTCCTGCAATGCAGTTCCTCTTCAACTACCATCGGCTCAAGTCTTCTATAAAGTCTCAATCCAAGTCTCTCGACAATCCTCATTAAATTCAGAACTTAGTCTTCCGGCAACCTTTCTTCAGAAAAGAATAATTAACTACCTACAAATGTTAATATCGAAATATTCAGAAATATATCCGAGTTATTCTTCACCCCTAACTGTGTGACGCGATCATATACCTTTAGACATCGTATCCCGTTATCGCGTAGTTGTAAGAACACACTTGTACTTTCAACCGTCTCGTACACGAACAATCACACCAACACGAGGCTGCAGCTAGGGCGTCGAGTTCACGAGCGGCGACAAACAAAAACAGCGAGCGAGCGAGCGAGCGCGAGTACTACGCACTATCACCGAATGTAAGCGATACTTGTTTCACTCTTTATTATTTCCATCGTTCCGACGGACTTCTTGGTTCGATCTCTTAATTATAATAAAATCAGAATACAGTTAAAACGAGTTTACCGAATTTGTCCCTTATCCTAGTTTGTCCAAAATCTTTATTTCTGATGTCTCCATAGCATTTCCCCTTGATCCTCGTCCCGAGCTATTGCGCCAGGCGTAGGCTCAAAAGAGGAAAACAACCACATATATGCTCATGTCCCCTCAGGACGTGACATATTAATTTTTGGGGGCTCGTCCGGGATCTTCAAAGGGTATGTGCTATCCGTATCAATGTCCGAAGACGAATCATCTAGCTCGTTAAACCTAAACGTTACTGAAGATTCAGGTAACACGTCACAATATTCATTGCGCAGTTCCAACACCCCTTTGCTATCCGGCCTTGAACCAAAGAAAAGGTCAATAAAAACTCTTGATTTAACTCAGAAACAAGGAAGTAAGAACTCAGTAACCATGGCGTTAGGTACGACTCAACTTATCTCTCTAAAAGACGCTATCAGCTGCGTTCCCGAGTTTGACGGGGAAAATATCCCATTCTCAGAATTCGTTACTGGATGCGAGGACGCTAAAGATATGCTACCGCCTGAATCCGAAAAATACCTAGTCAAACTAGTAAGAAATAACCTGAAAAATTTAGCCAGAGAAGCTGTACACGGAATAAGGTTCGAAACAATACAAGCTCTCATTGAATTTCTAAAGAAAATATACACCCCAAATAAGTCCGAAGTTCAATTGCTGGGAGAACTCAGTAATTTATGCCAAGCGAACAACGAGAGCGTAATGGAATTTTCGTCAAACATCCGGAAAAAGGCAAGAGAAATAGTCGAGGCGCGAAAACTCGCTAATAATGGGGTCGAAGACGACGCCTTCAAAAGAACTGTAGACAACTACTTCCTCACGTGTTTTAAGCGCGGTTTAAAAGAAAAAATCGAGCAACGACTTCCTCCATGCAGAGACGTATCAGAGGCAATTGACCAGGCAATCCAAATCGAACGCGAACTTGCGTCGCGAAATCAACTCCACTCATCCTCCGTCAGACCCGAAAAACCTGTTCAATCAAAACCGGTGAGGATTTGCAATATTTGTAAAAAAGATAATCATTTAACAGAGGCATGTCGGTTTGCAGCTATTACCTGTCAAATATGTAAAAGCCAAGGCCACAGCGCAAATCAATGCCGTAATAAACAGAATCGATCGGGATCAATCACATGCCAAATTTGTAAGAAAATTGGCCACACCACAGATCGGTGTTACGCAAATCGCCAGTCAAGCCCAATAATTTGCTAGCTTTGTAAAAACTCTGGCCATACGGCCTCCGCTTGTCCCACACGTGGCAAATCCTCCAACTTTTCAAATAATCATCAGCGCCAAAATAACACACCCGAATGTCAATTCTGCCACAAAACTGGCCATATAGCCGACCAGTGCTTCAAACTTAAAAACAACTCAAATAATAATTCAAACAACGAACGGCTCATTTGCCGATACTGCAAACGCGTGGGGCACACATTAGACAATTGTCGTACCCGTGAGTACAATAACTCCCGTAATCAGTCGGGAAACGGGGCGAATACCCCTCGGACGGACGCGCCGAGCGGTTCCCCGGCCCCAACGCGTCCGGCAAATCCCGTCGCGACAGCAACCACGAACGAGGTTATCCTACCTATTCAATAAATGCCGAAAATTTCGACAAACTGCCCTCGGTGTGTATCGGAGCACTACCGGAAAAGGGGCAAGTTTCAATGTTGTTAGATTCAGGTGCCATCCCCAATCTGATCAAAAAGGAATACACGAAGAACCTGGTAGGCATCGACGAAACCGACGTCATTAAACTAACCGGTATATCCGAACTACCAGTGTTCGCATTAGGGAGCGTGTTACTTCGTGTACTCGATTTCGAGTCCCTATTCCACATTATACCAGATGAGACACCGCTTCCGTACCCCGGTTTACTGGGATCTCGGTATTTTTTCGGCACAAAAGCCAAACTAAATTATGAGTCAGAATGCCTCGAATGGGGAGGTGAATCATGGCCTTTTGAAAAAGGAAATGAACCCGATCAAATTATGGAAATTCCTGCACGTTCAGAAACATCCTTCTACGTAAAGGTAGAAAATCACAACTTAAAAGAGGGTTATCTATCCCCTTTAAAAATCAGCAAAGGTGTTTATGCAGGCGATTGTCTAGTAACAACGGTCCAGGGTAAAGCCCATTTAAGGGTATACAACACCACCCATGACCCCGTACGACTGATCGTACCAGTCGTAAAATTAGAGGAATTTGACATTATCGATGATTTGACAAAAACCAACGCTGAAATCGATTGCATGAAAATCGCAAAATCTGCTCCTGATTCATCGCCTCGTGATCTTCTCAATTCCATCGTAGACTGCAAGTCAGCTACGCTATTCCAGAGCCCAAAAGAGGCCAATAAAAATATTTCAACAAAAAACGTCGATCCAAACCTTCACCACTGTTCCAACGAGAACAGTGAACTGGAGGAGTCCGAAAATTTCAGTAGCGAGGAAAAATCAAATCCAAATCAAAACAAGAACCAGGAACCAAAATCCATGAAACCCAAAAACCAAAAGTCAAAAAGAAATCAAGAAGACAAAGTAACTTCTATTCCCACCTCTGAGCAATTTCCTTGTAAAAATGACTCAGAGCGCTCAAAAACCATACAAAAACTTTTACGACTGGATCATCTCGCTCCAGATGAGCTAGATCACGTCGAGAAAATAATTAAAAATTACGCGGACAGATTCCACATTAAAGGCGAACCTCTCGAAGCTACACACATGCTGTGTCATAAGATTCCTACGATCGACGATCTACCAATAAACACCAAACAATATCGGTTCCCCCAAGCGCTCAAGGGCGAAGTCCAGCGTCAGGTGGACGAGCTATTAGAGACCAAAATAATAAATCACTCCGAGTCACCAAGCAACAGTCCTGTCTGGATTGTCCCCAAAAAACCAGACTCCAATGGTAATAAACGCTGGCGTATGGTAATTGATTTCCGCGCTCTAAATGAAAAAACAATCGGTGATTCATATCCGTTGCCAAATATAACGGACATTTTAGATCAATTGGGACGTGCAAATTATTTTTCAGTCTTTGACTTAGCTTCCGGTTTCCATCAAATCCAAATGAACCCCGAAGACAAACAAAAAACCGCTTTCTCTACCCCATACGGGCATTACGAGTTCTCAAGAATGCCGTTCGGGCTCAAAAACGCCCCGGCGACTTTCCAGCGCTTAATGGATATCGTGTTGAGTGGACTGCAAGGGGTATCCCTCTTTGTCTACCTCGACGATATCGTAATCTACGCCAAAAATCTAGAGGAACACGGAACAAAAATTCAAGAGTTAATGAATCGATTACGAAAAGCAAATCTCAAACTACGACCGGATAAGTGCGAATTTCTTAGACCAGAAGTTAGCTACCTCGGACACATCATTGGTAAAGACGGTTTAAAACCTGATCCAAGCAAACTAATGGCAGTCAAAGATTTTCCGATTCCCAAAAACGTCAAAAACATTCGACAATTCCTGGGTTTAACCGGTTATTATCGCAGATTCATCAAAGATTTCTCAAAAATCGCAAAGCCACTGACTCATCTTTTGGAAGAAAAGATCGATTTCAGTTGGACTGACGAAACCCAAAACGCCTTCGAAATCTTGAAAAATAAGTTATGCGAAGCTCCAATCCTTCAATATCCCGATTTCGAAAAACCCTTTATCATAACAACAGACGCTTCCGGTTTCGCACTAGGCGGCGTTCTATCTCAAGGGGAAATCGGGAAAGATAGACCTATAGCTTTCACGTCGCGCGTATTACGCGGGGCAGCTCTACGTTACGATACGTATGAGAAAGAAGCAATGGCAATCATACATAGTGTAAAAACCTTCCGGCCCTATATATACGGTAGGAAGTTCACGCTCGTCACTGATCACAAGCCTCTCGTGTGGTTTAAAACTGCAAAAGACGCGAACGCGCGTGTCCTCAAATGGAGACTCAAACTCTCCGAATATGAATACGAAGTCGTTTACAAACCTGGAACCCTGAACGTAAACGCGGACGCCTTATCGCGCAACCCTATTGAGAAAATCGAAGAAGTAAGAGCGATTCCACAATGCGAACAAAAGCTAGTCGAAGATCCGGAAAACGCGTTATCCGACATAATCCGTCAATTAGCAGAATCGAGCAATAACGATAGCGATAGTAGCAACAAAAGCCCAACAACCATTACAACTCAGGCTGAAGTTCATCCAGTCCCGATAATGGAAGAAATAAATGTTGTTACCCGTGCCCAAACGAAAAAGGGCACATCCCCAGACCAAATTGAAACAATCAGAGCAAAAGAAACATTCGATAACAATAGTCAAGGAAAAATCGGCGTGCCCGCTCCTGAAGGAGTGGACGCCAATTTTAAATCTCAACGGTATACGCGAAGAACTCGTAAGGCCGTGAATTATGAAGAGAGCAGTAGCGACGAGACCGAGGCCGACGTAATAAGATCCGCGCGCGTCACTCGACCTAGGAAGGCCGCGCGCCCGAAAACATATGACGGCTCTAACATATCCAATGCACCTCTTATCGCTCACTCCAACAGTCCCACTGACCCTGACTCCGATAATTCGGTAAACTCGGACTCCAGTTCTATTGACTCACAATTCGACGAAAACGACAACTCATCAGCTGATAAAGGAAAGTCATCCGAATTAAAAATTGCAAATTGCATCAGTACCAAAGAGTTGTTCTCTTTCCGGAATGACAATTTGGTCTACTTCATCGATGCAACAGGAAACCCATGTGATCATGGGGGACAAAAATTATTGGAAACAAACAAATTTCCCCTCTGGAAAGACCTAACTGTAGGTCATGCTTATAGGAAAAAGGTTGGAAAAAAACAACATATCGCAATGGTTATTCGCGGTGAACAATCCGAGTCGCTATCAGTAATATCCGAAAACGTCAAACGAACAGTCAAAGAATTAAAGGAAATTTGTGAAACCTCCAACCTTCACTCGTTCAGTATTTGCCACAGTCAGCATATCGAACATTTAATTTGGGCTGACGTAATAAACATCGTAAAAGAAACGTTCAACCACAGCAAAACAAAAATAATAGTCTGTTTGGGAACTCTGAGTTACGTACCGATTGAAAAACGCGATTCAATATTTTATGAAATGCACAAGTCCCCAATTGGTGGACACAAGGGTGTCTCAAAAACATACAACAGAATAAAACGCGAATATTTTTGGGAAGACTTAAAATCAGATGTTCAGAGACGCATACAACAATGTCTGGAGTGCCAACTCAAGAAATTGGTCCGGATCAAAACAAAACAGCCAATGATCATAACGGATACACCGGGAACTGTTTTCGAAAAAATATCTATGGATATCGTAGGTCCAATGCAACGCACTTCAAGCAACAATGAGTATATCCTAACGATACAGGACAATCTCTCGAAATACTGTATCGCGATTCCGCTCCCAAATGCACTGGCAACAACGGTCGCCGATGCTTTCATAAAACGATTTATATGCGTGTTCGGAGCGCCTAAGGCCCTACTAACCGATCAAGGGAGCAATTTCTTGAGCGGCCTTATGAAAAGAGTTGCTAAACGCTTCCGAATAAAACGATGTCGAACGACGGCGTTCCACCCACAATCAAACGGAGCGCTTGAAAGATCGCATCACGTTCTGGCCGAGTTCTTGAAACAGTACACTGACAAAGACAACGAATGGGATCAGTGGCTGGAACTAGCAATGTTATCATACAACACTAGCGTCCATGAGAGTACCAGATACACGCCCTACGAAATAGTATTTGGCAAGGTAGCAAGGGTCCCATCAAGCGAACCGCTTCGGGAATCTGATCAATTACCAAATTATCGCGGATACCTAATCGATTTGATCACGCGCATCAATGGAATACGAAATATCGCATATGAAAACCTCGTTGCTTCAAAACACCGGTCAAAACGGTACTATGATAAAAACGCAAACCCCAAAAACTTCAAAGTCGGAGATTTCATCTATCTACAAAAAGGTTCTAAACCAGGCAAATTAGGTGACCATTATTCCGGTCCCCATAAAGTTTTGGAAAAATTAGAAAAGGGAAACGTCAAAATTCAGTATAAAAACAAGACTCGAATCGTTCACGAAAACCGATTGCGACATTCACACATAAATACCAAAGAGAAACCAAAAAGGAAAAGGGGGTCGACTCGAGTCGAGGATTCAGACTCTAACAACTAAATACTAATCAATTATTACATTGTTCTCAGATGATCGGCATCCATTTAATTTGGGCATTATGCTTATTTCACCCCGTTGCTGCCATGGTGGGTTACGACTGCGGATCAAGTGCGCCCAATATAACAACGATTTCACTACTGGACGTTAAACCTTGCGACAACCCTGCTCCGAACACACGAACCGTAGAAAAATACATCCAACTCTTACAACTCAACGACTACTCTGAAACCATGGTTATACAATGTAAAATCGAGATTTTGAGAACGATATATCACTGCGGCATGTTTTCGCATGTTTCCATTGTTAATAACGGCCAAACGGAATATCTCGAGGTCACTCGAAGGGACTCATGCGAAGAAATGCACAGATACGGCACCACTCAAGTAGCCCACAATGTGATACGCGGGTTAAAAGATAACCAAACTACTACAATCAGCATTACTCTCGCCGGCAGTATAGCAAACAACGGCGAGTGCAATGGTGCATCGTATTCAGATCCGTACGGTACTTGGAACAACGTTGTTGTTCAAGGTACGGTAAAAATCACGTTAGGAAGCTATATGGCTCAAATTGCGTTGAACTCGAACCAAATTCATTTAAAATCAGGTACTACTTGTACCTTGTTAACAACAACGTGTATCGACCCTTACGGAGGATACACTTTTTGGAGCTCAAGACCGCGCGACGACTGCAAATTTAACAAATATGGCATCCTGTATGAAGGAATATCCAACAAAATAATTGAAACCGAAACAGAAACCGAAAACACAGTTTATTCAGTAACAACCAACGACGTTACGTTCGCGCTATCCGTTAGAGAAACTGACCAAATTTGCGGATATAATATTTTCACTACCGAACACCCAAAACTTTTTATATTCGAAACAACGCGAAGCGCTTCGTTCGCAAAACATGGAAAATTCCCCGTGGCTAATCTCGACATATTCGCGTACGTCAATTCTAAATTTATCTATGTAGAAAGGCATATCCGACAACAAATGAAAACTTTGTATCATAATATGCTAGACCAACAATGTAACAAAGAACGGCAAATGCTTCAAAATAGTTTGTCCTTGGCGACCCAAGCTCCCGACGAATTCGCATATAACATCATGAAGGGACCAGGATATATGGCTGTAGTAGCCGGAGAAGTAGTTCACATAATCCAATGCATACCAATAGAAGTAACCTTGACAAGGCTAAAAGAATGCTATAACCAGTTACCAGTAACTCGTGGAAACGAATCATATTTCCTGACACCCAGAACTCATCCTTTTAAAAAAGGGAACCCAAACGACTTGTAATTCCTTACTCCCTCCTTACTACCTATTCGGCAATACATGGTACAAGTTCTCGCCAGTTCCGGCCGAAACTGTGCCACCCGCGAGTATGGAGCCTATGACAAAACCAACATGGAAATATACCAATCCAACATCCTTAGCATCAAGTGGCATCTATTCAAAGGAGGACATCGACAATCTCCGGGAACGTATTATGTTCCCCATAGAAGAACCCGCTGTACTCAACCATGTGGCACGCGGAATGATCGGTCAACCTACTGTCGACCAGGGGATACATGTGTTGAACCTGCTAGACAATAACAGTCTTGAAAATCTCGCCGAATCCGTCTGGAGTCGCACATGGGGGAGATTCATCCAATTCGGAACAGCAAGCGCTGGTCTTATCGGAATTTTCATCGTCATCCGAGCCATAAAACTCTTCGTGGACACCTTAATACATGCATACAGCATACACACTGTGTATGGCTGGTCAGTGTACCTCATCGGTGCAATCTGGGATTCAGTGACTCATCTACTCATACATCTGGCCAAGCGTCCTAAGAACATCCCGCCGACAGACGAGGAGGCCCCGCAAGAGAATAATAAACCCGCTACGAATGAAACAACTGATCCAGGACACAACACTGAAAAATCTCAAGTGTCATCAACTACGAACACCGAAACCGTATTGTACCCGAATATATCCGAAGAATTCCATAATCCTCGTACCTTTCCCTAAGTGGCACACGAGTACATAAAGTATCAATAATTATAATTCATTTTTTTTGTTCTATTTTCCGAAGGCTGCATGATTAATTTTTCTCTTAGCCTTTTCAGAGAAAAGTAAAATAATAATAATAAATAATAAAATAAAAATTAGGGTAAATTAACAATAATAATCTTGATATATACAAATCATATTTTTGCTTTTATTATATAAAAAAAAAGGGGAAGAAAAGAGAAAAGGTACCAAGAGAAGATAGAAAGGGAGACGAGAAAGAATGTAAAGAGGACATAGAAGATAAGTTAGAGTATAGAGGATATGCTATAAGTATGTGTTAACGAGCGGAAGAAAAAAAAAAGTAAATAGCGAATACGACCCGATGACGAGTGAGAACGACGACAAATAAAAATACAACGAAGACCAACGATGAGAAAGACAACGAAGACCAACGATGAGAAAGACAACAACGAACCAAAAGACAACGAAGACCAACGATGAGAAAGACAACAACGAACCAAATGACAACGAAAACCAACGACGAGAAGAACAACGATGAGGCAATAAACAAGACGAAGAATAACCGGAATAGAAAAATTCATACCCACAAGACAAATTATAACAATGTCATTTTTTTTTATTATTAACCCATCAAGGGTATTATCTAATGACAATGCCGTCATTCATTGTATATTGACATTATGCCATCGGGATGGTCCCACGCTGGGTGAAACCAGTCATCAAGGGGGTGGAAGTCCCCCCAACGGCCCTCCATCATCCATCGGATGCCGAACGCATCAAAGCCATCCGCGTCGAACATCTCGGCTTGCGCCTGCCGCGCGGACTCCCTCTTCCAGCGTATGATTTCCGCCTGGTGGAAGTACGACCGCTGAAACATGAAACGAACACACATTTTAATAGATTAAGGAAAAATTATATATATATATATTAGGACATTAAGAACATATCGCAAATTGAATACTTACCAGTACAGGGTTGATCGCGTTTTGCCTCGGCATCTTTCTTATTTTTTTTTTTTTTTTTTCCTTCTTCTCTTACTTTCGGTGCGCTCTGGTTAAAATTTGGCTGAGTAATAAGCACGAACTATTGATGACCCTTCTTAAATAGGCATTGTCCCACCAAGGAAATTTTTCATCCCCACTCTGATTAAACTGATTGAGCGGGACGCCCAATCCTGAAGGGGGGAGGTGTCACAGCCGCAATAATTTTAACATATAACTTTCATCTCTTTCTAAGCCGCGATACCTTAACTCCGTATCTCTCCAAAAGCCAAACACTCAAACAGAAGTTGAAGCACCACTAGGGTGACATGTGAACCTATATCTTGCATAAATAAATCCGTGCTGCTAATCATTTAGCGGCGTAATAACATGCGACCAAGACGACGCAACATCCGGTCTTCTTGAACGCTCGATAAAATTATCCGAGACAAAGAGTGTCAAAGGCATAAGGTTACCAGACCCAGCTCTGGCATATCTATCAACCACTACGCATCATATGCCATTTCGCCGAATTGCGGGACAAAGGTCTACTACCTTGCGATGCAACCTCTATCATATAAGATGCATATAAGACCGATTCTACGAATTAATATATGTATGCGAAAATGCACCGCCTTGCAACCAATCGCGAATTACGCCATACTTCACTGACCAATCCAGAAAGAAATGCATCAATCGAATCATCCCCTCCTTAAGGTATTTTCTCCCATAAGTCATCCCCTCCTAAAATTACACTTCTCAAAAGATTCCTCCCGCAATGCAGTTCCTCGTCAACTACCATCGGCTCAAGTCTTCTATAAAGTCTCAATCCAAGTCTCTCGACAATCCTCATTAAATTCAGAACTTAGTCTTCCGGCAACCTTTCTTCAGAAAAGAATAATTAACTACCTACAAATGTTAATATCGAAATATTCAGAAATATATCCGAGTTATTCTTCACCCCTAACTGTGTGACGCGATCATATACCTTTAGACATCGTATCCCGTTATCGCGTAGTTGTAAGAACACACTTGTACTTTCAACCGTCTCGTACACGAACAATCACACCAACACGAGGCTGCAGCTAGGGCGTCGAGTTCACGAGCGGCGACAAACAAAAACAGCGAGCGAGCGAGCGAGCGCGAGTACTACGCACTATCACCGAATGTAAGCGATACTTGTTTCACTCTTTATTATTTCCATCGTTCCGACGGACTTCTTGGTTCGATCTCTTAATTATAATAAAATCAGAATACAGTTAAAACGAGTTTACCGAATTTGTCCCTTATCCTAGTTTGTCCAAAATCTTTATTTCTGATGTCTCCATAGCATTTCCCCTTGATCCTCGTCCCGAGCTATTGCGCCAGGCGTAGGCTCAAAAGAGGAAAACAACCACATATATGCTCATGTCCCCTCAGGACGTGACATTACAAAATGTGGTTCAAATTTGAACCACACGCGTTTGAAGTTCATACCATAAAAAAATCTTACCTCAACTCAATCGGCAATTCCTGCACCGTCCAAAATCCCTTCTGATTGCTCATTATCGTCGATTTCTTCAAGTCTTGCTTGTTTTCGATTTTTTGAAATTTTCAAAGTGGCCTGGCCCCTTAACAAAATGAAGCCATTGAACACCTCACGTTTAGTCCAGGTTTCATTAAGATTGTGTGAACGGCTAGGCAGCTATAGACCTCTGAAAAAAATGAGTCACTGATCCCACTCTGACCCTACTCGTGACAATCCGAGCATGCCTCCAAAAGTGAATATCTTGCCGAATGGACCGGTCAAATTTGAATTCACGTAGAAACCAAAGAAAACTTTCCATCCCAATGTTTCACCACAACCGAGAGGCCATTTTGTTTCTTGCAACGAAAGCACATTTAATTATCTCGTCACGTAATAAATGATTATCATTTATACCGTGTGTAGACCCCATCTGACACACGTACAGCAAGGTATACCCTGCCGATAGTCACTACAGCACAACTCATTGACAAATTGCCTGACTATATTTGCCACACGCTAATTTACATAGCGATCCTATCACGGATTGAGCTCGCTCTGCCCTATTCGCAATATTTTATCCTCACGTGCATTTCGTACGTATACCCAATTGCACGTATGGTCACACACGTGTAAACACGTTTCCATGTGTCAATACCTTCACGTACACGTCGCCTAAGTATATCGCATCGCTTATATTTATATGAACTTTACCTATTTTGGGTTGTGTTGGTACGTATATGTGCACACACGAACCGAGCGCTTAGAAGATTATGCTAATGATTATACGGGGGGTGAATTTATACCACATCAGCGCCAAAGTGCGTGATGCGTGCCAAAGAGTGCAACTTATCGCTTAACAATATACATACATCTATATCCACACATGAGAAGTAGCACGCCACTGTTGTGATGTTTATCGAGCATCCCTTTCGCACTGAAGGGCGCAACGAGCGTGAGCAAGCTCTTTGGATGATTTCGAATAAGGCCCTTTTGTTTGTTGGCTGTCGATGTGCGAGTGCACATCGTATATCGCTGCTGCTTCGTATATCGTACAATTCGAACGTCAACGAGCCAACTGCACTCTGAATATTAAGTTCTCGTTGCACCTGAAGCAATTTACATTCGCCATCGTCGCTCCTCGTCCTACTCCCCGTCGTTTTTTTTTACTCATTGACGGCCAAATAACTCGTAACACCTAACACAACATTCGTTCTCTCCTGAGAGACATTTATTCTCATATATGTTGTACGTATGCGCGCGTGTATGGACAATTGAGGGACCTTGCCGTAATCAAACAGTACCCTCGTGTCGTCCTATTTGTCTTTATTTCCTTTGTTTCCGGTCTTCGACGAGTTGGAATATTGAGAATTCATTTAGACGCGATTTTTTTTCAACTTTGCGTCATCAGTCATTATCAACGCGGAGATATGTTTGTTTCATTTTTAAGGGCTCTGTCTACTTTGGATGCGTGAAAAAACGCTATTTTTAGTAATTTTTTAAAAGAATACTGTTATGTTTATTGATATAAAACTTGTTAGGCTTAACAAAAACATTCGTGAATTAAAACAAAAAACGTTTTTATTGATTTTAACCACTTTGTTAGTGTGAAAATGCCAGGTAAACTGGAGTCCTCGAAAAGTAGGTAGGTGTGCGCTGTTGAAAAAATCTGAACAACGGCCCATCTGAAACAAAAAAATTGAATGGTTTCAGGTTTAGTGTGACAGTGGCTATATCTCGTACCTCTAATATTAATTTATATGAAAAAATAACAAAATGGCGGACAAAAAAGAATTTAAAAAACGTGTTTTTTGCATGTTTTTTTGCCGAAAAAAATAGTAAAAATTAAAATTTTACAATAATGCTGATACGGGATATAGAGATAAGTATACAGAATATATGGTTAAAATTTCATAAGGATCAGTTCAGTAGTTTCTGAGATTTTTTCAACAAGCGGTCTGAAAACGTTGTTTCGAGAAAAACGCGTTTAAAATTTTAATTTATAAAAAATCGTAGAAAAATCTTTCTTACACTCAATCAGCAATGCCTGGACCATAATAATTCCTCCTGCCTCTTCCTGTAACTCAATTTCTTGCGATTTAGTTTTTTTGAAAGTTTTAAAGTAGACGAGCCCTTAAAGGTGATTGCTCGCGTTGGTTCTACACTTCGTGCCGTAACACGGGGTTGAATTAACATTGTAGCGGGAGCCTGAATTAGAAGGTCCAAAAATAGCGTTTTTCGGGAATTTTTTTAGAAGGGAAAAAACAAGTGATCCCAGTAAACATTGAGGTATCTTTTCATGTATATTTGAAACGTATTAAAAAAATGTTTCAACATGAAACAATAAATGACTGCAGATTTATCAGCCTATTTCATGTTCGTCTTGCCACTGCAGTCCCCAATCGGCGGGAAAGAAGCAGCTCGTAATTCTTGACTGAACCAAATAAGCCAATAAAATTTTCAATTGTCATATATTTTTCTTCTGGGTGGACTAAGAAAAAAGCTGAAAAAATCGTGAAATTATAACTTTTCTGAGGTTTGAAAAAAATGTGTTAAATAACACTTTAACGTGCTATAAAAAGTATTTAAAAATACTTTTTCAACGACTTTTTTAATTCACTTAGAAGAGATTTTCATACTGAAGAAAATAAACTTTGGTTTGATTCAATAGGTCGTTTAGTTTTTTTGCTATCACGCCCGTCAATTTGGAAAAACCGTGAAAATGAAAACTGGAGAAAACGCGCTTCAAAGTTTTTCAATAGAAGGAAATATCAATATCAAATATCAATCGCTTCTCCGCTTTTAGCCTTGTATCTTCGAAAATATTTACAATTGGCCTCTGTAACTTTGTAAATATATTCTTGGATAGTTTATCCATCGATTTAAGCAATTAAAAAAAACGCTTTTTCAGACCTTCTATTTCAGGGTTCGTCCTTAAGGGTAACTTTGACAGTTTTTGGGGCTACTTTGACAGAGCGCCAAAATACGGTTTAAATATGTGCGCATTCAAATGTGTTTAACTTTGTTGTCCAAGTTTATTATTATAATGTTGCTGAAGTTGATTGTAATGGTGCTCAACTTGATTTTGATCTCAATGATAAGTATAAGACTGTCATTAAGTGCCTATAATAGTACCCTAAGTACTTGATAGTTTTATGTAAAATGTTTCCTTAATAAAGATGACTATTTGATTGTAAAAAAATGTTTTTTATTTAATTCCATTTATAATGCATAAAATATTAATTTTTTCTTAATCAAAATGATGTTAAAGCAACCCTTAATCTTTGACATAAGTTGCATTTCAATGCCTTGTCAAAGAAAACCCACACTCTAGGTTACTTTGACACTTTAAAAAATGTATATATCAAATTGTGAGGGGGGGGGCTTGACTTTCTATACATTTAATAGCCAAAGGATACATTGTTTTATTGGAGCAATAAAGTTAGAATTTAGGGTGTTAAAAAAAGTAACCTACAAAAATGATTATTTTGCTACACACCTAAAGAATAGTTTCGGAATCGATTTGGGACCCGCTTGGAAAATATACGATTTATTCAATAATCGATACAGCACGCGGATCATGAGATTGGCGCACAATCCATACAGGACTTGTAGTTTTTAAAATTCGAAAACCATCGTGCAAACAATTCCTCGCATGTGTGTACTCGATTGACGAGTCTTGAAGCCTCCTTAACACGTCCTGTGTCTCTGATAAAATCTCTCGATAGGTTCCGACCAAAAGGCCTTCGCGGCATTCTTGCGCGATCGCGAGTACTTGATGAAAAGGAAATTCACTTCAAGGTCCCACACACGTGCGTATGAGACGTCCCACGTCGAGTCGACCGAATCGAAGAAGTACAATTAGCATTAGGTTTAAAAAAATGTTTTTACAAATATCTGTGATAAGGGGGAAAACATTGACCTGAAAAAGGTTGCTAACAGAGACAGTTATCGCGTTATCGCCTATGGAATTCTTTTCACCGTCAATCATACTTAAGAAGAACTTGACGCATAGCTATCCCCATTGTTATCTACTAGTGTTGTACGACACCGTGAATATATTATTTTTAGAAATACTCGTGATCTTTGATCGACGTCGTTTACTCACTCTTGTTATACCTAAGCAAAGATAGCCACGTTCCAACACGAAGCGTTTGCCTCGATCCTGTACACGTCGTGTATAAGACACGACAAACAAAAATGACAAACGAATACATCGAGTTCGAGCCTTTAAAAAAATCACCAAAAATACAGGAAAACAATCAAAACATAGCTGCCGGCAGATGAAATTTGTTTCACGATGTTTGACGATGGACATTCTCCAGCTCAAACGGTCCATTTGAAATATAAAAATCAAACGGGTTATTTAATTTAACAATAAATACGAGTCGTTGACGATCGGCGATTTAAAAAATAAATTTTCTTTACAACGTGGCAACGAATTGAATCTCAAGCATACAAAATCTATGAAAAAAGTCGTAATTTTACGTGACTATTAAAAAGTGAAGATCGATTTTAACAAAGTGAGATCGTCAACGACCTTTAAATGTTTCTCATCGTATCTCCTGTAAATTTGGAAACAATCCATCAAGTGGTTCTCGAGATATCATGTCCACCGATTTTGAAAACAGTGTTTCGAGAAAAACGTGCTTAAAGTTTGAAGTATGGAGCTGATGCCGCTCGCCCGGCCGACTGATAGAAGCTGTAGCTCATTCAATTTTAGAAATATTTCAATGAAATTTTCAGGGCATATAGCTAAAAGGTGATACTACAGAATAAAAATATTTCTGGAAAATGCAATTTTTTGACCCACCTAGGTAGATGCAAGCCCGTTAACGTAGGGTAAACCGACCAGTAAATGGACGAATAATGACATTGCAGGATTCAAATGGACTGTAAAGTGAAAATATCGTAAAACTAATTTTTAATTGCTATAGCTAACAAAAGATAATGTTCTGATAGTAGAAAAAAATATTCGAAATAATTGGAACAAATAATATTGGAGGAATTGATAAATAAGTAGATGGATGAAAATACCAGTAAATGGACTCTCGACCGCTAGTAAATCGACGTGTAGTGTAGATGAAGGCTGTAAAGGATAACGACTTATTATATGTTTTTATTCAATCTAAATTTGGAGATCACGGTGTAGCAAAAAAATTATAATATTCTTATACATACGAGTATTATGATATTCTTATACATATGAGTATTATATAATTGATATTGCAATTCCATAGAAAATACACAAGCTATCTGCTATTTTAACGTGACATTATGAAAAATCTACCAAAGTTTGTTTCCACAAAGAAACAGAAAATCAAATTTTGTCAAGATGAAGAAAAAAAACCAATGCAATAATTTTATGACAACATTCAATGAAATGTACATTGTCATCTTTTAACAGTAATTAAGTTTGTAATTTTCAGCAGATGATTTACATTTTTTACTCTGCTTTGAGAACCACCAGAACAGAGACTATATGTCCATTCACTGGAAAGAGGTTAGAATACAGCACCAGTGAATACACATGTCTGATTCTGACCTATTACTACGAATTTATTTCGAAAATTTACCAAAAAATCAATGATTGACGCTATCTTAAGGAGTAAAAGTAACACTCACCTTCAAAACTCATAAAAACTTTCTTTTTTGCCTTCAGAACACTTAGTGTACACAGCCTCATTGTAACTGAATTGCGCGGTGCGCAAGTACCACAAACTAGAAAAATTCCGGATGATGTCAAAATTCGATATTAGATTAAGAAACCGGTTTTAATGACACCTGTGATTTTTTTGTAAAATTATAGCGACTCGAGTTTTTATCGACAATCCATATTCTTTACTTATTTCGAATATAAATGAGTTTTCGTCCATTCACTGGTTCTGTCCGTTCACTGGTCGGATCACCCTATGAATCATAGGAGAAGTTTTTTTTTTACCGCTGACCCATCTGATTCCCTTTTCCCGACGACCGACGAATTTTGTAATTTAATTTTATGGCTCTAACGTTTTTCACTTCTATCGACCTCGTAACATAAATATAGTGCCACAAGTTCCTCCGTTTCCGGGTAGGAGCCCTAAGCGGATGTAACTTTAATGGCAGTCGATGAAATGGATATTGCTCGTATCTCGAGTGTTCCACGTGTGGTCAAAAAAGAAAGTGCTCTTCACTTACAGGTATCGGTACTTTATAATTTATATCTTTTCAATGAGAATTTTTGGAAACATGTGTCGATTGAATTGAATTAAAAAAAAAACTAAATTAAAAAATTGGTCGTACGTCTTTTGAGGCGGTCGGAGCGGTCCAGTTAAGTCAAATGACGGTTTATGAATTTTTTTTCAATGAACCTCAAAATTGTATTCAAGGTATAGAATTCTGTAGATGCTAATTGTTCATAAAATATATAATTCGAGGGCGAAATTATGCATTTTTATATTTTTATTACGTAAATAAGAAAAACTTTTGTGTTACTACTAACTCATAAAATTATCGAAAATTATTATGAAAAAACTGCTTCAGCGAATGTTTTATGCAACTCAGAATGAAATTTTCAATCATTTATAGTTATGTCTATTTATATTTATGTCACGAGATTATTTATTATTACCCTTAATCAATATTAAATGTTGCCGAAATACGGCAACTTCGCGGACATTGAGGTTGACAGCAATGCTTTTCATTCGCCAGTCAAGATTCGTAATCTTTCATCAAACCTTGATGGTTCAATATTGAATATATATGGTTTACAATGGGCAAGATTGTTTTTTTTCTGAATGTTTACAAAGGTTTAGTTTGCGTTAATCCGTAGTTAGAAGTGGTTTATCTTACTGGTGGTGCTTAATAGCCAAAAAAATTAGATCACACGTAGCGTGAACGTCTTACCTATCTAACTACACATAAAATGACATACATTAAACCATATCTATCTCTGGTATTTCGTGGTGAAAAAAATTCCCTAAAAATCGAAGCGCAGTTTCAACCCTTTAATTAAGAGATATCGGAAAAACAAAAAAATACGTATCCGCTACTTTTCCATCGTCTACATGTATGCAAATTTACATCCCAATCGGTTAAACATTTTCGGAGATACGTATGAAAAAATTGCATTTTTGCAATAAACAATATGAAATTTGTTGTTATCTGCATCGTTCTCATTTCCGATGTGTAGTACACGGAAAAATAAACGATGTTGAAATTTGAATTTTTTTCATATCTCGTACCGTTAAAACGTTATTGACGAAAAACGAAAAACACCCTTATTTTCGAGGGTGCGTTTAACCCCTTAAGAATCGGGTTCCGCAGATACGAAAAAATACGTGTCGCCTGTTTTTACCCATTCTACGAACATGCCAAATTTCATCGAAATCGGAGAGTTCGACCTCGCGACCTTTCCTTGTCAGTATAGTGTAGACAATAACATATATTTGTTTAAATTTAATCTTGGATTGTCGCTAACGCTCCAACCTCCTTAGAATCAAATGTTAATTGCCACAACGAAAACGGTTCAAACGGACCATTCATGGGCATTTTCGAACCTTTTGGATAAGCTTAAAAAACCGGACTGTGTAATAAAATTGAAAACCTCATACGAACTTTTGTTGGACAAATTTAGCAAAACGAAAATAAAAAATTTTAAGTCAATTTTTGTTCTTGTGACACAATAAAAACGATATTATAGAAATTCAATTTCTCCGCTTCGTAAAAAAAATCCTTTTTTTCAATCAATGAGGAGTCGTCTTCAGACACGCACTTGCAGAATGTGCAGTGTTTTAAGGTTTCTCTTTCGCTGCCCCCTTTTCTTATTGCCTCGTGGTGCATGTTTTTGCACGTGTTTGCGTATGTGTCTAAACGTAGGTGATGGTATATGCCCGGGGTCACTTCGAGAATCGAGTTACGAGGAGTGGCCACTCGGGAAAACTTCCCTCGTTACTTAACCCCCAAGCCTGAAGCGTCGTCGCCGTCGTCGACGTCGTTACCTCGTCCTCGGTATCCTCCCTCTTACTGTATATATAAACGTCTCTTCTCCCTTTCGTCGTCCACGCACCCTACGGCATCGACATCTCTAGACTTGGTCCGTCTTCTGTTTTTCACCGTGCATGAAAAATCTAAGTCCCTTTTTAACCAAAAATTCTTTACACGAAGTTGCCAGATTCAATTTTCTAACTAACTATCCAAACCAGCCTTTCGAATCTAAATGATCAGACGAAAGGCTAATTTTACGCAGAATCATCAAGATGCTTTTTGGATAATGAAATTACTGCTTTTTGCGTATTGTCGGACAGAAAGATGTTATGGAATTTATTACATTATTCAAGGGTATTTTTTTAATTTCGAGGTATTTACTGGTCTAGACTAATTCAATTTTTTCCCGATGTAGAAAATTCACGAAATAGCGGCGTTTGAAAACGAGTACGTTGATTTTTACAATAGAATTTTCAACAATTAGATATTACTTCAAACATGTATAACTGTGAAATACTAACACTGTAGATTCAACCATTTCTCTAAACTTAATTCCCAAAAAATCACCTTTAAAACGGGCGTCCACACTAGAATACGGCCTTAAACGTATCGGAAATGTATATGAAGTTTGAGAAAATTTTATCCGAGGATATATTTGTATATTCTCGAAACATATTTATTTCGCATTATTTTTTGACGACACGTCTCATGTATTTAAAATTCCAACCAAATCTCACTCTATCTTTCATCGAATTTTTCAATTTTCTAATTTTTTCTATGTACGTCCTTGGCCCTGTGGAATTTTATTATATAAAAAAACCTATCTGATGTAAAGTTATTTATTTGCCGATGTTATTGCCGAAATACATCCGAAAGGATTTCCGAAAGATGCCGAAAGTTATTTATCTCAGTCAGACTGTAAACTTGCTGCGCCATCGTTGTTAATAAATCCCAGGGTTTCCGTTTGATGTAATTTTTCCATGATTCTATCACAACCCCTGTTAAATAAATAATGTTTCTGAAAAATTGAAATGTTCGTGTGTCGATTTTGGGTCAAGTAGTAAAGCTTCTATAAAATGCGATGACGCGGCAGCTCTGATATCGGAGAGTACATACACGCGATATCGTAGCAACTTCAATGTTATATAAAGATAATCGGTCGAAAGCAAACACTCAAAACTACAAAGAAATAGCCATAAAAACTGCTCCGCTGAGATGACCAGTAACTTGGCATATAAAATCACAACCGTGAATGCGCCTCTCGATAGAACATACATAAATCCCATATACACAAATAACTTGAATACTTTTTGGTCGTTGCTCATCTTTTCGTTCTCATCTACGTTCCTCTATCGTCTATAGATACATGAGTTTATGCGGGTGTGTGGGTGTGAGTGTTTGCAACGTATGTATATAGCGAATCTTTGTCTCGTCTTTCTCTTGTTTTCCCTTTTGATATTCGGCTTTTCCCTCTTCACCATCGTGTTCGCTCTCTTATCCTTGAGCCACCCTCGCCCCATTCCACCTTTTATCTCGTTACGTCATATCAGCTCGGCTGCAGTTAACAGGCTGCTGCTCGTAGCCGACTAGACGTTAAAGTTTGACGATCGTCGTTGCTTTTACCAATGCCAGACGTCGTATTTCCCTTAACGAGTCGGTTACCTCGTCCCTCTCGCTCTTGGTCTATTATTCCTCTCCGTTACCTTTCTCAGGACTCTAGCCTCTCGACGCTTTCGGATACTACGGAGATCTCCCGTCCTGTTACCGCGTGAATAATATATATATATATATATAGTGAAAAAGAGCTCGTTCCTTGGTTCGCGACGTCGCGGGGTCATTGGAACATGGCCCAAAAGTCGTCTCGACCTGATTTTCGACTTTGGGGATCATGAATAAGGGGCGTTATTTATTAATCTCCGACCGACCTTCTGCTATTGCATGCTGCGTCCGGTCAATAGCCGCTACTCGCCCATTAGCATTCTCGGGTTCTCGCGAAGTTTTCCTTCTTCTTAGAAAACTAGAGCCTCGGATACACGAAGCAATTTCCGTCGCCTTTTTATACGTCAAAGTGGGAAGATTTGACATCTTTTCGTCTCAGTACACTCGAACCACGAATGATACTTCCGCGAGTCCACTCTAAATTCGTTCGGTTGCCACATTGAAGGCACGACTCTCGGGCGAGCAACACAAGGCGTACGGTTTTTGAGGTTAGATAACTCGGGAGGCCATGAAAAGGCGGCATATGACGAAAAATCTGCACGACATTAAAGTTGCGGTGACTGAGCGAAAAAAGGGGGTTGAACCATCGTCGTCATCGTCGTCGTCGACGGCATTGGTGCAGTTCGGGGGAGGTTTTAAAAGTCGAGCGAAAAAGCCCGGTCTGCTGTTGCTACGCGCGGACTATCGACCAGCTCGGTTCGCACAGTGAGAGAACCAGAGAGAGACAGGCAGACGGCGAAAGAGAGATGAGTGAGAAAGGGCGAGGAGAGCGCACCAGAGTACCGCCGGCAGTCTCGTCGACGAGCTCACTCTACCTATGTATGTAACGAACCCGAGAGAGCTCTCTCTTGGGGCTATGGAGAAGAGAGACCTGGTATAGGTCGCACGCGGTTTTCTGGCGAACGAGAGCGCCAGGGACCGATAGCAAGAGAGAATGAGAGAGAGAGAGAGAGAGGCAGAGAGAGAGAGAGAGAGAGAGAGAGAGAGAGAGAGAGAGGGAAATGAGAGAAATGAGAGATTCGGCCTAGGGGGTGCACCCGCCGAATGCTCATTTCTTTTGCTTTTTTCGTAATTTCACTTCTCTTCCTTTTCTTTCTCACTCTATAGTATATGTGAACACACGCACGCGCGCACGCACAGACACGCGGGCGCGCGCACACACACACACACATATATCCATCCATATATACACCAGTGCAGACATATATGGTTGATTCTCCCGAAATGATCATTTTGCATGTAAACGGACTTTATAAATGGATGCTATTCGATTACTTTGTAGGTTTTTTTTTAATAAAACAGTTTGCAATATTTCAAAATATTCCTACAAAACAGATTTACCTTAAAAAACGTCGTCATCCTTTTTTATTTCTGTATTCCGAGAATGAAAATCATTCCTTTGGGGTGTAACTATCCATTCTCCATATACATTAGCAAGGTGAAGAGGTACCAAAATTTTTTGAACATCAGACAAAAAACATCCCTTGAAATCATTGGACAATTATTGAATGCCTCATTGAAAAATAAAAAAAAACATGAGTACAGGTTTCTTATCTTACAATAAATAGCGAAATTTTGTAACCGTTTTCTCAATCATTCCTCTAGAGAGCTGTGTAAGTCAGTTCATATATTGTGTGGCTGGTGGTGCTAGTTGATCATGCTTGCCAAAGCAGTGCCTTCTACACCTACTTTTACGAAGAGACTGATTGTGTCGTATCATTTTTGTAGCTTACGCTTTTTTTTTTCTATAAACCTTGCACGTTACGAGGTGGTGTCGCAGGCGAGGAAGTCATTCCGCTGGTTATTCTTAACTGTATCACTTTTCAATAAAATAAGTCTCTGTTTACCAGTTAAAGTGAAACTTTTAGACACCTACTTACCGCCAGATTTTGAGGTTAGAAAAACGTAGCATGCCGCGCTGTGCATGAAAACCCGTTTGAATCGTCATCCCTCTGGCATCATTCCTCCCAACATGTGAGATCCAGGAGCATGATAGATGCGCCACAGGAATGACAGCATCTTGGTTGCGCATATGTGG
This sequence comes from Ophion slaviceki, assembly GCA_944452715.1. Lineage (NCBI taxonomy): Eukaryota > Metazoa > Arthropoda > Insecta > Hymenoptera > Ichneumonidae > Ophion > Ophion slaviceki. The sequence goes on along the minus strand of OX101785.1, from coordinate 27,539,906 downwards.
ATATCCATGAGGTTACATAAAAATGATTCTCTTAGATTGTTGCCATGCCGATATCGAAAGAAGAAAGGCTCCGTAGGAAAAGAGAAGCTGAAAAACGGAGATACGAAAGGCTTAAAGAGGATCCTGTAGGAAGAAAGAAGTTGAAACAAAACGAGCGAGATCAATATTCAAAGAAAAAGGAGAAGATATCAATGAACCAATATAAACTTCATAGGAAAAGGTTTGCATAATTCCTCTGGCCCTACTATTTCTTTCGAACATGATAAATCTCTGAAACCTGAAAAAGCAGTGTGATCCATAGGGAAATAGATTATAACGGTCCCGAGTCGAAATTTTCAGCCTATTTTAAAGGCCTTTGATCCTATGTCAGCCTCACTTGAGTCTGTTTACCGCTAGAAGTCCTACTATGGGCTCCTAACATGCTCTTTCTTTGCTGCTCACCTCCTGCATAGGCCCTTATACTCCTACCTAACCTAGCTGAAGTCGTTGCAGCTCCTCTTGTGCTGCTAGAAGTCCTACTATGAGTCCTAACGCTCTTCTCTTGCTGCTTACCTCCTGCATAGGCCCTTATACTCCTACCTAACCTAGCTGAAGTCGTTGCAGCTCCTCTTTTAATTGCGTTTAGACGTATCGCGCATTCGGCTGTTTCGACGAAACGAGGGTGGGGATGGTCGCATTCGAAAGAGGGGGTCTGATAGTTTTCAGTAATCATGATGAGTTGGACTAGGTAGGACCGCGCGTTCGACGTAGAGGCGTACTTTTCCAATGGCCTTTCCATTATCTCCACCCAGCGAACCTTTCGCATTCGCTTCAAACTTGCCCCTGCAGCTCCAGCAACTCTCCAAAGTGGAAGAAATGGATCTTGGGCAACCAGTTACAATATTTTTGATAGGAATTGCCCTCACGTATGCATGTATACGCAGATCCCTATAGCACGCATGCATGCATACGCATAGGTATACGTGTGTTGGTGTATGCTTAGAAGTGTATGTCTGTGGGTATATACGTGTGTCTACGCATGCGCGTATTCAGGCATATGCATCTATATGCGCAATAGAGTGTATGCGTGTGCGTGTATACGTGTGCCAATCGACGTCCTCCTTAGCGCCTGCAAGTGGAGAAAAGGAACATTTGTTCCCGATCTAGTCCCTAAGTAGGAGCTCATTTTATATTGAATACGAAGCTTCTTTACTGCCTTTATCTCCTACCACTGTCAGGATCTAGAGGGGCAAAATAGGCTGAAAATTTCGACTCGGGATCAGAACTGAAGTCAATTGCAATATTTAAATGAAAAAATAAAATAATTTCTGGCACTAACTTTGAAAATCTATTTCCGTTTTCGTCAGCGATAAAATAAAAAAGACTGGTACAAAAGGAACGTCCTAAAATTGCTTCTGTTATGCATGCAGCGAATCACGATGAGACACAGGCACGCATTCGGACATTTTATTCCGGAGCCTGGAGGTGATCCATGCATAAACCGGGGACATACGTGATTGACAAAATCGAATAGCAAACAAACAAGAGCAAAAAAGAAACAACGATCGAGCGGAATGACATATGTTTGCCTTCTCCGGAGACACCTGTCGTTGTCTGTACAACTTCAACGCCCGATTTTTCCGGCGTTTCCGCACAATAAAACTTTCCTCTTTTATTCCACACGTCTAGACGCGCGCGCAATCGATCCCGCACTTCCGGTGCAGACTGCTGCCACACTTTCGAAACGAATGAGCTTGACACAGTTCGCCTCTGTCATATTCACAGCGCGTTTTCCGTGGCCTTAGATGGTAACAATTGTTTTTCTGACCACACGCACGATCGGACCGCGCTAGACAGTGGCTCACCTGGGTCGGTCAATCAGGAGTACCACAGGGGAGTGTTCTTGGCCCAGTTTTGTACACGCCATTTACTGCAGACTTACCATTGGTAGACAACGTTACAATCGCCACATATGCAGACGACACAGCAATAATAGTCAAACACGAAAACCCTACTTTTGCATCTCATGTACTTCAAGGAGCTCTGACACAAGTCGAAGAGTGGTTAAAAAAATGGAGGATAACAGCGAGCGAAAGCAAATCAGTACACATTACATCCGTGCTGTGTAGAGAAGAATGCCCAACGGTTGTTTTAAATAACCAAATAACCCTTACCTACATCGAATGCAGTTAAATATCCAGGGATGCACCTAGATAGACGTCTAACCTAGAACGAACATAAAAACACGAAAAGGAAAGAGCTTGATCTAAAACTCAAAAAACTATATTGGCTGATTGGAAAAAATCTCGACTTTCTATGGAAAACAAAATACTCCTATACTACTGTGGAGTTATGGTATCCAACTTTGGGGAACGACCACCAAGTCCAATGTCGATATACTTCAAAGATTCCAATCTAAAGCTCTAAGAACAATTGCTAATGCCCCTTGGTATGTCAATAACAAAACAATACACAACGATCTACGAGTGACATTTATTTTTAAAAAGACATCCAAGAATTTAGCAAACGATACGTGGAGAGGCTCCGGAACCATCCCAACACACTAGCTCGTGCATTACTAGATCGTCGTGGTGAAATAAAAAGACTCAATCGCGTAAAGCCTCTCGACCTCATGAACTGTGAAAATCTCGAACAAACGCTAGGTAGAATGTCACTGGACATTCTATTTAAAACGGGCAAAACAATCTGATAAGTGACAACTGAACTATTGAATGTCCCCATACGGGACAGATTGTAGTTACAAACTCAAGCTCGAAAAAAAAACCAGGGTTGGCAGAGTCCTTGGACGCAGGCACAAAAGTGGTGAAAACGTGTGTCCCAAAGATTTTCAGTTGTTTTAGCCGCGTTAACGGGGCGAAATTGTGGCCGGTGCCCACCATAAAAGAGGTCATAGGGAGCAAGAAGAGGACACTCATGGCAAATAGCTGGAAAGTTTAGAGCATGATGCGACACGGGTTGGCCTGTGCATGTCGAAGGTCGGGTGATCGCGCACGTTTGCAGAAACTATCGACCCTGCCCGCTCCGGTCCGTGATAGCATATCGAAGAGGAGGATGAGGGCGAGGTGGAGGTTCGCCAAGCCGAGGGTACCGTGTGTCCAGGTTCCGTCTGATCCCTCCACAGCTTCCTCTTCCGTCCCACCGGCGGGTGCTCCGACTGTAATAATTTTCCGGTCTGACTGAGGGTGTTCAGGGGCGAAGGTGGAGGCCTAGGGTGTTAGGGTTGGACCCAGCAGTACACCATAGTGCGGCTACAGAGTGACGCACGGGAGAGCAGCGACGAAGTGAACTGTGAATTGGATATATAGATATGGGCGGATGAGTACATCAACCGGGTAGTTAACAAGAGGGCGTAATCCCCACAATCAACCAGGCGAACTGATGTGTATTAGGCCCTTTTCATTGCCGGTGGTCGATCTATCCTCGATTCTGGTTCGTGGCTGGTCGCGGATAGTCGGGAGGGTTGGATACGGAACAGGGGTAATTGGGCCGGCGTCCTCGACATCTAGCTACAGTTCTCCAAGGCTGTGCTGTTGCCCGAGAGCGCACCAGCCGGTCGCATTATCGAGAGATTCGAACCTAAACCAACCTAATCTCCCGGCTCTGCATATATTTATAACCGAGAGAGAAAATTCAAGAGAGAAACCGAGGGAGATAAGGATTGAGAGGGAGATAGGGAGGTAGGATATACTGTGGCATCGGCCATTTCCGCTTTGCATGGTTTTCTCTCATTGCAACCCCATTGGCCTTTCTCACCTTATTTTCTCTCTCTCCCTCTCTTTGTCCAACGTCAGGACTGTCGTTCTACGGCATGGAAATTTTTAATTCAACTTTACGACCCCGCTGGGACCTTTTTCCCTCGTCTTTTCCGAGTTCCTCGTTCTCCCAGTACTTCGTTCATCCTCTTTTCGCGGCGGTGGCCTCGGAACATTTCCGTCTTCCCTCATGGCGTCCACGTCTTCCGGGAGCGAGTGGCTGAGGGAGGGTGACAGGGAAGCTCTTCCTTATTTCCTTCGTTCTCGTTAAGCGTCGGGTCTCCGCGGGAACCGAGACGAGATGCACAACGCCAACCGAATTTATAGGCTAAAAGCTCGAGACAAGTCTCCATGTAGGATTTTGAGGATTGTATCTCTCCTTTCTCTTTACTATCTGCGGTCACGAGAGGTTTTATCCGAGCTTACACATCTCAGATGCTACCGGTATGTGTATAAATTAAAAGATATATGCAACACGTATTAGTGTAGCCTCGATCTGGTATAATCCAGACGGCGCTCGGGACAGTAATGGAGTCGTTAATTAAGATTTTAGATGAGAACGGATGGTTAGTAAATGAGACGAGGGTTTAAAAGCCCCCCTTCATCGTGCCTCTCTCTCTCTCTCTCTCTCTCTCTCTGCTTTCTCTTTCTCTCGTGGATTAACGTGACAGACCAGTCCACTCTACGCCCTGAATCCTCGGCATCAGATGAGGACATATCGACCCAATATGAAAAGAATAATCCTACTTCTCCTAGTATCACCAAATTTCAGAACGAACGGGATGTTGCAGCGGGAAGAATTGCGAGGACTGTGGGAAACGAGATAGAGAAGTTCATGCTGGTAACGGAAAATTGAGGAAAGCTAGACACCCGGGAGAATGGAGTGTTGAGATGAAGCGAGGAGACCGAATGGCGGATAAATTGTGGATAACGGAAAAGAGGAAAAACAGAGAGAGAGAGAGAGAGAGAGAGAGAGAGAGAGAGAGAGAGAGAGAGAGAGGGAGAGAGAGAGAGAGAGAGAGAGCAAGATGATAAGAGAAGTATATATCCGTCTTTGGCAGAGATGAGGCTGTCAAGTAGTGCACCAGAGTCGATTGTTCTCTTTCCTCCTCTCCCACTTTCTCATTCTCATTGCGCTCTTTTCCGTGAACGTGATCCGACTTTGTTCTCTGCTCAGATATACACGACAAATGAAATAAGAGAGGCGGAGAGATAGGTGGGAGGGAGGATAGAAAGGGATAGAATCCGATTTCCCGTGACTCTTCGCGTCTTTGAAAAGCAAACGCAAAGATCTCACGTCCTCTCTCATGTGTATGCCACTTCTTCCAATATAGCCATACGGCAAGAATAAAAAAGCTAGAGCCGTCACCTCAACTGGGATTCGTCGCGAGAATCTGAACGACAGCGAACATACGATCATTTTGTATTGAAATGGCATACCGTTCGGATCGATTTCATTTTTCAAATAATTACGAACTCGAGTCTAAGATGACAATCGTACACCATGGCTTTCGAACAGCAAGATATTATTATCGTAATTATTCATTCATGTGCGGTGACACACATTTCCAAAATTGTTGCTTGGAATTGAAAATAGACAAAAACGAAAGAGCAAAACGCCGTGGGTTCTCGGAATTGATAACGCTCAGACATGCAATGTTGAAACCATTTTTCTAGTCTCACTTACTCAGTCCTCGGGAACGAAAAAGTGCAATGCATGGTAATTTCCCGGATGGTCAATGCCCATTACAATTTTCCTGTTAGGTTTACACTTTTGACCCACTTACTCCCATTTTTTCTCTTTGTTTGCCCTTCCTCATGAGCGTTTTTCCAGCCATGTGTTACTAGCCACTTACGAAGTGTGTGTCCGCATTCTTGCTCATATTATTTGTCCTCGTTTAACACATGTCCCTTCACCACTAGTTTCGATTCGTTAGCCAACCAGTCATTTACGCTTGCCGTTGAAGTCACGCAGCTTTTTCGATACAGCATTTGCTCCTGGTCGCTTTTACCAATATTTTCCATGTGGTACTTTCGGTTCAGGTGAAACAATCCTAAAGCATACCTAGAACTTTAACTTACTCGACAATCCAACTGCGACTGGTTCGCTCTGTGAGCCTCGCTAGAGTAACACCATAGGTGTCTTTTTGCGTTCGCTTTATACACACTATACAACTATGGGCATACGCCACCACTGTATTTCCTACCTCTCTTTATCGATGGCAATTTGTGGTCGTTCGTCTGCCGTCCCTTCTCTCCTCGCCACTCAGTTCTTACCGGGATATATACAGCCGAGACGCTTTCAGAAAAGTGCACCACCAGCATTAAAAACTCCACTGGCAGTTTTACCGACGAGGTATAAATTAAAGGAACGAGAAAGAAAAGAGATCCCCGAAGCGAGCAAGGAGGCGGTCTCGCCTCACAACCTCATGTACAGTCCTTTCCATGGACAATAAGCCGGTCGTAGCTCACCTGAAATTTCCATTGAAAGTGGATATTGTCGAAATAGGAAACAAGGAATGAATCGCCATGAAAAACGTACTTGGACGACTAAGTAAGCCTCTGCTCACAAGTTTACCTTGCTAATAACCAAGAAAATCAAGTCGAAAGAGAAACTTCGTACTTTTCAAAATCTCGCAGTTTTATTTTCTTTGTTTGGGCTTGGAGTGCCTAAAGAAAATGCAGCCTGCTTTAAGTTGCTTGAAAAGAGAATGATATTGTTATTTTTTTTCAATATTGCTGCGCATGCCCTTTCAGGCTCTCGGCGACTTCAACGAGAGATCCCTTTGGAGTGTTCCCCACAGCCACTCGTTTCCTAATGCGTTTCTGTATAACGATTGCACAAAGGCACAGCAAAACAGGGGAAAAACCTGTACCGTTACAGGCGGCTCTCTTTCGTTGAGTTTCAGCTGCGTTCTCATAGGAGACTCAATCAATCCGCCTGCCTCTCGGTAATCGGTGCGCAAGTCAATATGCGATTAAGCGGTCACCTATGCAAGTATTGGTCCATGCTAAAATCAGTTAATTTAACAAGTTTTACATCCACCTTGTGTGTCCTACTCGCTTAGTAAGAAAATCTTGGTATTAGATCAAGTTTGCTCTGTTATAGTCCAAAGAAACTTGAGTCATATGAAAACTGGGTATCCTTACTCAAGTTGATGCAACATACCTGAGAATTATGCTGCTTGTTAAACTATTAGTTATTGATTTTACCTAGAACGTTCCATGTGTAGGTTTATACGCGAGGTAGAAAGAGGTCAAGACAGAGAGAGAGAAAAAAAGAGCGGGTTCGAATAAGCAGCATCTCCTCTCTTTCTTTTCTTCGTCTGACCTCACTTCATCACTCCCTATGCCGTTAGTAAAGTATTCCGCGCGCAGTAAAAGTCAGCGAACGTTCGAGGATTATATTTTATTCCAGAATTTATTAAGAAGCTCTTTGAGCTTTGAGGCTTCCCTCCTCTCTCTCTCTCTCTCTCTCTCTCTCTCTCTCTCTCTCTCTCTCTCTCTCTCTCTCTCTCTCTCTCTCTCTCTCTCTGAGCATACTGCGTAACGGTTTAGTATCATATTCCTTTTTCTATCCTTCCATATATATATATATATATAGATGTGTGTGAGTGTGTGTGTTACGTATTCGCGCAGGCGTGTCTATATACCTGTCTCATCTCTTTTTCTTAGACCTTTTTCATTTCCTTCTCGAATCTCATTCTTTCTATCTCTTGATTCTCCCGCTTCACCCTCTCCCACTCTGTATTTTTTTTTTTGCGCTCTGTGTCTGGCCGCATTCATATCTTTCTTCGTTCGGTCGCCGTTTCCTCACTTTTCTCCACTTTCGACTTAGTATATGTATGTACAGCGTCCTTGGCGCGCTACCTCTGAGGCAAAGCAAGTTTCGCGTTGGCTTTTATACGCGCGATTACACGGGACAGGCCGTTGAGCCAAGCGTGGGTACTGATCCGTGGTACTCTTCCTATTGCCACGCTTTTTTTTGCACCCCTAACTCTCCATCGTTCTCTCTCCTTCACTCTTTCGTTCCAGCCAAACGAGGGATGAAGGAATAGGAGGCAATCGGGGATAACGGTCTCGTGGGTCGCCAAAGAGAATTTTGTAATAGCGTGTAGCCACTACACACAACTGGCACCCTCCCATCCTCCTCTTTTTCACCTGCCCTGTGTATTTTCGTTCCATTTCTGCTCCTGGCGAGGCATACGCGGGGGCGGGCATGGGTGGGATGTGAGGGGGGTTAAGGGTGTGCTTCCAACGACGAGGGCACATACGGCGATAAAAGGGGTTCTTTCTGGACTAGCGGACACGACGTCAACGCCGAGTTGTTAACTCGTCTAGCTAACTCCGTGTGCTCGACTCTCCGCTCTTCTACCCCAACCGTTGCCTAACTCCCCTGTCCATACAATGAATGGGATAAAACTTTAACTGGCTTTTCCATCTCTTCCTGCAGCCTCATTCCCTCCCATTCCCGACAATAGACGCGTCTGTAGCTTCGCAGTCTGGCATTCTGCAGACTACGGAATCCAATAACCTCCGCCCGGGGTACCACCCTACTACCACTCGCCCGGGTCATCCTCGAGCTGGCGTCCTGCGTGCACCGACTCTCTCCTCCACCGACGATCAGCCAGCCAATCTCATCTCTGCATCCCTCTGTCTCCACTTCCTGCTTTCCTGTGTTGACGCGATCAGCCTGAAAAATTCGCTGAACAACATTAACGTTCGAACGCGGTGAAAACAAATCTGGTGATTTGGAAAGTATCGGGGTTGTTTCATTTCTAGACTTCTCCGTACGCAGGCAGAACTCAGCATCCCGAAGTGTAATTTTGCAAGTGCCCCGATGCATTGATGCAGAAAGGTTCAGATCCATGCAACAACGACTATTGCCGCAGCACATTTTTCTTTCATTTTAACAATAATGCCTTTTCCTGCGCAGCACTCGGCATATTCGTGAGTAGCTCCCGCATTCATTGGAGTAGCGTTTTATCTTCCAAATGTGACGATTTCTCATAGCCAACGCCGCGAAACAACTGGCATTTAAATTGACAGGTTACTCAATTGATCGTTAAGTTTTTATTCGTAAGTATAAACGGAGAGGGGCGAGAAATACTAGGTCGATGTTCTGGTGATAGTGTGAGGCAATTTTGCAGATGCGAATGAACAGATATGGATCTTTGAATGCTGAAATATACTGCGATAAAGCTGGGGCCTGGTGAACCGATGATTGCTCCACAGCTTTTCAACTAGGCACATATCGTTTACGACACACGTTTGGTATATACGTACACACGTATGTGCATGTATGTATATATAACTCCGGCGGATCTACAGTAGACGGGTGTTCCGGTGGTTAACTTTATGGCCTGGCTCCCGTCGCTTCGCCCATCACCTTTACTCCCACCAAACGATTTTTCCCATCGTCAAAAGAACGAAAAGGACACACACACATACTCTTATATATATACCCGTAAATAGTCATGCTAGTGCAGGAGGATCTCAAGGATCCTCCAGCGAGAGAGCCAATTAATTAATTTACTTGAAGCACTTTTTGCGCTTCCTTCATCTTGTATAGATAGAGAAGAACATCTTCTCGACTGCTCTCTCGTTCTCGTCTTTCGCAGTCTCTTCGTTTGATGCTTCACTCATTCGTCTAGTCGTCACTCGATTCTCGAGCATTATCCGGAACGTCAACTTGGCACGTAAAAAGCACGTAAAGTCTGATGTCCTTTGCCGGCTCTTCGAAGCCGAAAGAAAGTGAATTAAAGCGATTCCACTCCTTACCAGTCCTCTTTTACTGCTATCCACATACGTATCCTGGTGGAAACGGGACATGAATAGAGACGTGAGAAATGACGGAGATCACGGCAAAAATTGACAAACCTTCAGACAAAAAATTGACAGACACATCAGGTCTTGCGATTGGAATAAAAAGTATCACGTCTTTAGGTCTCGAATTTTTCGTATCAGCAAAGAGAATCTTGATGGTATGGTTGTTGCTGCGAATCAAGGTAATCTAATCAAAGCCATTCGTTTCCAGAGATGGACAATCTTTCGGTGAGTGAAGCGTTCATGATTTACCACTGTACCGTAATGTCTACCGGTGTTGGTTCTAATCCAAGGATACTAGCGTTGAATTCTGGGCCGCTGCAACGAGGCCCGAAGCAGGAAATGATCCGGGATTGAGGAATCAATCGATATATCTCGAGGGGAGCGAACTCTCCCTTCATCCGTGCGATAATTCAATCCCTGTCCCCGTCGGACTATATCCCTATTTCTCTCGCTCCGTCTTTGTCTCTTCCTCTCTGTTCTCAATTCTGAGGCCCTTGTGCTGCAGTTGCATGAGGTTCCCCATGAATTCCCCTCTTTAGACATAATCCGCGTCTATACACATGCACATAGGGGTGTGCAACGGACGATGCTTGCGCGGAGTGGCGATCACGATGCAACGGAGAGAAACGTGCATCACCTCCTCTCGTACCAGCTACCTCGGTGAATATAACAGCCTGCGCAATAGTTCACCAGGCTCACAGCGGTGCTTCGCTGTCTGTCTGTCTATCTGTGGTTGGGCTCTAGCAATCGCGCGTGCGCCTATGTAACCTTGACATTGAACGACTTCTCCCTCTCCGCTTAAAGAGTAACCATTTGATATCCTCCATTCTCTCTCTCCCTCTCTCTCTCTCTCTCTCTCTCTCTCTCTCTCTCTCTCTCTCTCTCTCTCTCTCTCTCTCTCGCTCTCCCTCACGACAGTAATCTTTTAACCGAGCCCACTGTTATACCTTTTTTCATGCATATATATATATGCGTATGTGTACCTATATATGTGTGATATGTTAGAATATAGGCACACCTAATGACTGTCATTAAATTCATTATGGTGCTTCCGCTCAGAGGAAAATTGGTTTCTTGGTATCCTTACCTGAGCTATTTATGCCAACGTTCGAAATGTTGAACATCATTGGAATATCACATTTTTAGATGATGTAAATGGAACGCCTAATGATTAGCTACTTGACACTTTGATAATGAGAACAGCAGCTATGCAGGGGTTCGGTATTCTATTGTGATATTTGGCTTGTTATTTCTTATCCAAAATTGCGAGAGTATTGAGATAAAACTTTTCAATGGATACGTGAAAGTTTTAACGAAGGTAGTTCCACTATCCAGTGGATATCTGTCCTCGACTGCCTGATAATCGTCAGGATTTTTTGTCAATCTTCAAGATAGGAGCTACACGATCACTTGCAGCTTGATTATTTTGTAAAAAATAATCAAGAAATCACTGTACTGCATTACCTCGATTACTAAGCACCATATACAATAATTTTTATAAGAGTTGCAACAAACGGTACAATATGTCGATTGCCACAGTTTTCCCTACGTGAGCATGAAAACTTATAAGGATTTATATTACGACGTTGAATAAGTTCTCGCTGTTTTCCAACAGATGGCGTTACCAGAACTGCCTACGTGTTTAAGATGGTAACGCATCTACGAAGAAGTACTATAAGCAAGCTTGAAATTCAGTGTATGTCATTTCGCCGAAGTGTAAACAACTTTTTTTCATAGTGTTGAACATGTTAAATTACATGCCAGAAAAAGAGTATTTGCGGGGAATTTTACTGCGTTACTTTATTCAAAAAACAATCTGCAACGGGACCACACTTCTTGTTGAGACGTACGGCGACTATGCTCTGTAGGAAACAATATGCAGAGATTAGTTTAGACGCTTCAAAAATAATGATTTTGATGTGATGAATTGGAGGCATCATGAAAACTCATGTCAGACGCTAGCTGAACTTGCAGAATCATTAGGAGTGATCACACAGCAGTTCCGAAACATTTGAAAGTATTAGGAATGATTGTTTAGCATTGAAAATGCATTTTAAACTGTAGATGTTTGTTGAGGTAGGCTGGGCAAGGGGTCTGAATTCGCTGGATGTCACACGAAACTAACGCTATCCCCACTCAACTGCCAGTGTGTTGTAGTAGGATGGGGGGAGCTGTGACATGCTGAATGCCTGTGGTTGGTTGAAAAATGCCCTCCCACAGGAATTCTCATCTTGTTATTAATTTTAACATGATTTGACAACTTATATTACAAATATATTACAAAAATTATATAACAATTATTACACAAACAAACCACATTATATACGTCAATGATCAATATTCTTTAAAAAATAATAAAAATCATTTTATTTTCATTTTTATGTACCTGTTTTTTTTATTACCCGAAAAGTCTGATTACATTTTCAATGCCATGCAATAGTTGCACTTCGTGTAATAGCTGTGGATTTTCAAATAAAGCATCAATTTTCACCAAAAAAACAGCGAGAACTTATACAACATTCCAATATATAAAAGCTTATGTCATATGTTTCGTCTGCAAAGCAAAAGTTGACAGTGAGAAAATTTGTGACTTTTCACGTCGCGTTTTTCGTTCAACGGCAATAATATTAATGTCACGTTTCATCTTTGTCAACTACAGAGACACATGGGTAGATAAATAATTTCGATGATAAGTCGCCAGAAACACGTTTTCCGCGATCGTATGTATAGCAGTGACAGGTTCGTAAAAAAGCAGGCTAGCGATTCATCGTCCGTGCTTCCTGCTTGAAAAACTCGCGGAGGAAGCGAGAAAAGAGATACTCCCTTTTATAGAAGGTTGAAGGGTGGTCACGTGTGCAATATTCGTGACTCATGGAAAGGGTGAGGGACGGAGAAAGAGAAAAAGGAAAAAAAAACGTAGTTCGCCCCAAGCTCATTGAAGCGAATACTTCGAGAAGACTCACTATAGAAATATTGAACGTGTTAATGCGCCCTTCTGCGATATAATTATTCGTTTCGAATCCCGGCACGATTGGCACCCTGGATACGCATCACGAGATTTTATCGCACCTACGGGGCTAATTCAAACGTGCAGCCTGTTAAAATCGCATAAATTCAACACGTATCTTTTTCAAATATAGTCAACTATATTTTACTTGTTACTAGATATATTAAGTATAGTATATTTTACTTACTATTGGGAGTACAAATAAGTCTCCGCCGTTTGACAAAAGATGGCCCCACCAGGAGGTTATGGTTGAAATTGTCAGACGTAAAACGTCATATGGACATATGGCAAGACCAAAACCTTGAATTATTAGCGATTTTGCGTCAGCATCACATAATTTTTTTCGTGCGAAAATGTCGAGTTTTAATCCGAATAAGCGTCATTTGCGGGAACTTTATAACCCTTCTTTACTTCTTTAATTTAAAGAAATCTGCAGCTGAGGCGCATCGATTGCTTGTAGAAGCCTATGGTGAGGCTGCTTTAAGTGAGAGAAGTTGTCGTGAGTGCTTTCAACAGTTTAAGAACGGTGAGTTCGACGTTGGAGAACGTAGCGGAAGGCCGAAACGAAGACGCGGAATTGGAAGCATTATTGGAGGGAGATTGGTGCCAAACGTAAGAGTTGGCGCAAATGACGCTTATTCGATACAAAATCGCTAATATTTTAAGGTTATAGTCTTACCAGATGTCCAACCCTACGATATGACGTTTTACATCTGACAATTTCAACTATAACCTCCTGGTGGGGCCATCTTTTGTCAAACGACGGCGACTTATTTGTACTCCCAATAAATATATTGAGTTTAGTATATTTTCCTTACTGAATATATTTAGTGTAGTATATTTCGCTTACTAAATATATTCAGTATAGTATATTTTACTCACTAAATACTTCCAACAAATGTTACTTGCAATATACTCACTGGGACACCTCGACACAATAGAATTGTCAGAACAATGATTTTTTCATCGCATTTTCTCCTCTAGCCAAACGATAATTTCACGTCGAAATTTAACAGCCCTCGTTCTCTAGTCTCAAGAGACTCAAAATTACTGAAGTTATGGACGAACGAGTAATATTCACAGGCCTAATTGCGTTTTTTTTTGTTGGAATCTCATTTCAATCTCGTATTTGGTATACACAACTTTAATTATACGTTCTAATCTATTTATTAATCCGCCCGCGACTACGGAACGATGGTCTCCACGAAAAAACGTGAAATTGTACGTCTATAGGGTTTCTAAGGTGGTCCGGGGAGAAATTTGAATAAGCGAAACGCTCCACAAGGGCTTACGTTTATACTGTCGGGAGTAGATAAGGTCCGCGTGTGGTCAGACGGGGCGCGAGTTAATCCCCGATTTGTCCCGACACGATGAGCACAGAGACAATGGCTGGAACCCGTGACTTTCCCCCGTTTTCCCCCCGAACGAAAGAAAAACAATATGGCCGTATTAAAGGAACTGGTCGGATTAAATTGCAGTAGATAAATCCTAGAGCACGAAACGAACCTAGAATTGGCGAAACTTTCACTCCTCCGAGCCAGTAAGAGAGAGGGAGATAAAGAGAAAGAGAAAATCCTCGTCACGCGTTCATGACCTCACGTACCAACAATAACGTCTCCCTCGACCTCGCTGCCTTCCCCTCCCTCGTTCCAGCCGCTTTTCTCGCAGTACGCTATATTCCTATCGTGGCCATGTTCGGCGGGCAAAAAGGGCCGTTATAACCCAGCCACGAAGCAACCTCCAGAGATCCTGAAGGAAATAGAGACGAAGGAGAAACGGAGGAGCGAAAGAAATATACGTAGTACCCGATATTTCGGTCCGTGGCGATGCAACGTAACGTGTAAATCATACTATTCGAAGTACACGAATAAAAGTTGTTCGCGCAAAATGGCGAGTGAAAATTGTTTGCGGCCTTTTCATCCCCAATCCTGTATACCGAAAGTTTTAAACGAGACTTTAAGCAGATTTGGAGCTTTCGAAATTTAAGAGGTCTTAAGAGGCTTACTCGAAAGTTAGATTTGATGAAAACTGATGATATCGCGGGTTCCGGTTGGTTCTACTTAAATTAATACATATATAAGTTTGTTAATACAAAGCTTCAACTTGAGCGACAGTGAATAGACTCCAACGGTAAAAAAAAATCACGCCGCATAAAGAGCAATTACAAAAAGTAGCAATGTCAAAGGATTAGAAGAGATGAAACTGGAAGTATTCCTCGAATGGCATGAATCCTCTTCAATAGAGCGGAGGCTTGAACACGTTGACATACAGGAATTGAAAAATGAATTATCGAAAGAGATCCTTGCGGCACTTTTTCGTCGGCTATAAATTTCCGGCGAAAAGCATTTTCACCTGTGTAGATTGGAGGCCTCGCCTTTGGCCGGTTCACGAGCACAGTATCGAGCGCGTTTCCATCGTTTTTATTCTCTTCACTCTCCTCCTTTTCCCCTTTCTCTCTCTCCCTTCGTCTTTCTTTTTGCACCATCCTGATTCTGGGCCCTTTTTTTCTTCCGTCTCTTTGCTTCCTTTTTCTTCGGTGTTGCCATTCCGCCGAATACATCCGGGAAGAACCTTTCCACAAGCGCATATATTTGCACACATATACAGAGCAACAGGGAGAGAGCGGAAGACAGAGAGACAGAGAGAGAGAGAGAGAGAGAGAGAGAGAGATCCTTTTCCAGTGGCAAGCCTTGATGATACCACCGGCAGAACCGGAAGCTCTGCGCAGGATCGTCCACCGCAATCCGGTCGATTCGGTAACCGTGGCAGTGCAGAAAATATAGAGAGAGCGAATTCTGGAGGCGTTAAGCCTGCCATACAGGAACAGTCGCAGCTTTTTTTGTCGCGGCATCCTTTGTTCTCCATGTAAATGACATTGGACGAAAAGTCTTCTCGCCATTTTCATTTTCCATTCGAGCCTGTTCAACGACAAACATATTCCAAATACGAAATTTTCAGCGAAGCCTCAACCTTTTTTCCTCTGCCTCAACCCTTCTGTGTATCTATTTATTCCTCTTTTAATCCGATCGATCTCAGGAGCTTTGTGGAGTACACAGACAAAAATCCCGGAGCTTGAAATGGAGATGTATAAAAGCGAGAATCGCAAAAAAAGGACCGATCTTGTTTTCTCCGACGTACCTAGTCCAGCGCCGAAAGTGAAACGATGAGTGCAGTTCCACCGGAAACTGAGTTTGTTTGGGTTGAGGTGGGGAGGGGGGAGAGAGAGAGAGAGAGAGAGAGAGAGAGAGAGAGAGAGAGAGAGAGAGAGAGAGAGAGAGAGAGAGAGGATGAAGAAGGGATGAAGAAGGGATGAAGAAGGGATGAAGAAGTATTATATAGAAGAGTGACGTAGAATTACGTGAGATTCGAAGGTTGTGTTCGGAATCGGGTCGAATCCATAAATCGCCTGGGTATTGCGAGCGATTTCACTGCGTTCTCTTTCCTCCTATTCTTCCCTATCTTCATATTTTTCTTTCGCGTTTTATTCTTCTTCCTCCACTTCTATTTCTCTTTCTTCTTCTTCTTCTTCTTATCCCTCTTTTATCCCCGGGCACTTTTCTCAACTTTTTCCATTTCGGTCTCTCTGTGGCTCGCCTTCTCCGAGCTCACCGAATGTCCGATGTATACGCCACAGAGTGCTCCTGGTTTCTGGTACGATGTAATCGTGTAGTAGTGGTGAATGTTGGTGGGAGAACTTTGAAGACCTTAATCATATGGGTCTCCAAGCGCCAGCCATAAATATCCTCGGTGCAAGCTCAGGTTGGCCGTTATCCAACTTTGTTTAACCCCCGCTTAGCCATCTTGGACCAGGTCCGATGTACCAGTTTCGCATTTAGCGAATTCTCCCTTCTCACTTTCCTCACTTTCGCTCTGTCTCTCTCATTCACCCTCGATCTTGCTCTTCCTTTCTTTGCGGCTCATGGGACAATCGTTTTTTTTCGTAAAGATATAATTATTTTGTTAATATCTATTTCATTATCTGCTCTCTTTTAATATATTTTTCTTATCTGCCGCTCATCTTCACGTATATTTGCGTCACATCGATAATGTCGATCGCATTGTTTTTCATACGTTCACTTCACGCGGAATACCCTATACGCAAGAAAGGATAAGCTGAGAGAGAGAGAGAGAGAGAGAGAGAGAGAGAGAGAGAGAGAGAGAGTTCTCTCCCTGAAAGGACGAAAAAAATTACACGCGAAGGGGCTTACGGGCGATTTAAAACGCTAGAAGTTAAGTCTCGTCGGTGGTTGCGAGAGTACCCGACGGAAATAGGAACGACGTCGAAGAAAAAGAAAGCGGAGAAGAACAATAAAACGAAAAAGGAAGAAAAATTTACTCAGCACGTCAGTAATCAACTTTTTATTTCTTTTTCTACTCTCTTGCTCTTTTTCCTCCTCGGCTTCTTTGCTCTTTCTTTTTCTTTTGGTATTCTTCTTCTTCGACTTGTATGCAAATTCTCTCAAGTATTAAATCAACGAATAGAAATAAAAGATCGAAAGAAATACCGAGAAAGCTTCTTTCACTATAATTCAACCATTCTTGTCAGATATTTATTTCCTCTGACTACTTGTTCGCTACACTTACATTAATGTCTATATCTATTCCGAAAAGAGGAAAAAATCTTTCCTCGGCCAAGTTTCTGTCATCCCGTTCCCTGCAAACCGTCAAACGAATTTTTTCAATCCAACCGGTACTGAGTAAGTAAATGGGACCGTTCCTTAGGCTCAAAAAATGGAAAATTTTTCCAAAATGGTGGATACATATTTGTGCATGGTAGATGCACTTATAATCAAATCCCAAGTTCTTGTAAAATTTATTTCCGCCGTACTTGAAGTGTCAAAAATGTAATAGTGTTTAAGTTTGCATCATTGGAATGCAACGAAAATGTTTTTTTCATTTCTTCATTTCTCTATTTTTAATACTATCTAAACTCTTCCTTAGCAGTTTAAGGTTATGGATCCTTGATAGCGATTTCGAAAATATTTCAGTGATATTTGTAGCCTAAAGTATCCAAAGGAAATTAGGCAAAAAAAAGAAATAATAATTCCGTTGCGTTCCAACAATGCAAACTTCAATACCATAAAATGTTCACATAATAATTTCGATTTACCAGTGTCGTAATTCAATTTCCACACGTACGAGCAAATAATCTCTCCAGAAATAACACTCGTTTCAAGGTTTTACAACAAAAATCTGAAATCTGACTTCAAATTCTAAGCTTTGTACTTATGTATTATTTTTTGTTCTAAAATAAATTCGTGTTCAGTACGCTCGAATAGATAAAAGCATATTTTTCTGAAATTTCGATTATCCTTGAATGCTTGAACATTACTTTTTTTTCAAATTATAAATACGGGTACAGTTTGGAAAAACCAAGGCCTAAAATCTTTTTGACAAAACTCGTTCGTATGTTCGTTAGAAAAAAACGAGTCTGCCTATGTGCCGCTGTGTGTCAACGACAAATGAAAAGATTGGAAATGCCCAAAGAGGAAAAATGCTTCGCGCAAAAAAAAGTTTTTCCGAAGGCAGTAAAACGGAATCATTGTTATTCGTAGGTCAAATGTTCCATTGCTTCGTCGGCTAGGCACTAGAGATATTTCTAAATACGTTCAAAAAGTGGCGATTGGAACATATTGTTATATCTTTCTCTTAATATACATTTACACGCAAGCTTTTTACGCGAGCTTACACAATACCCATAACACCCGCGTGTATATCTTGAAAATTTGTCTGAAGTGGTTTTTTCTTCTCTTCCCGTTCGCTCGAGCGCCACTTCATGCATTCTTCAGTACACTAAAGTCTCAATGTACATGTATCTACGTACGCATATAAATTCGTACAACGTTATAGCTACTTTCACTCTTCATACTTTACACGTTTTTTTCCAAGTTTCACATTTTTCTGCTTCTCAAGAAAAAATTCTCAAGCGTTCTCACGTAGTTCATCCCTTTTCCTTTGCCTCCCACGCTCCCTCTTACACCCGAAAGTACTTTTCTTGATCCCCTATAGTCGTACGACGAAACGACACTTCGAGAGAATCTTTAACGTGGCTGAACGCTTTTCCAACGAGGCTCCCTAACAACTAGTGAACGAACAAGAGCATGCAACAGAAATATTCCCAAACGTTGAGAAGAACAGTTCTCTCTCGTGGCTCTTGCAATGGTGAGAATTTAAATTACCTCATTTGAACCTTGCCCTCCTGCATACCCCTAGTACGTACCCGCTTAACTCATTCAACAGAATAAATACTATAGTCTCGATAAATCTTCACGGAAAACTTCTCTAACTACCAGCAATCTCGGGTTTTCTCGTTTCTTAAAAATGCGCGATGCAGCACGATTTTTCTTCGTCAGTCGTTACTACGAGAGGCTGCCTCCTTCCTTTCGCTCGCTGCTTTTTCTCTGGCTGTTCGCTTGAATTGCTTCAGCACTAATAGACGTTATTTGAAACAACATTTCATCCCCTCGTATTCTCCGATAGTTTGTTTTCCTCGAAACGCTCGCGTGAGACTGCAGAATAATTTGTAAGACGTAAAAAAAGGAGAAAAAAACATAACGAAACGGTTTGTATAAAACGATGCACGTGTACGGTGTTCGATACCGTTTAGTGGAGCTTGTAGAATGAATTTAAAAAAAACTGTGTTGCCAGAGACATTGCCAGTCACTGCTAATCGCAGAATTGATTGATCGATCGACCATTCATCTTTAAAAAATAAAACACGTCTATATATATATATATATATATATATATATATATACGTATGTGTGGATGTATGTATGTATGTATGTATATATGTATCATGAAATTGATTGTAATCACAATGAATCACCGTTCATCATGGTCATGTCCGAGACATCCTCGATTCTTCTCTTTTCTCTCGGAGAACGAAGAGCAAGCGAGAACGAGAGAGGAAAATAAAGAAAAAGATCTCCAGAAGAGGGTGACGTAATCCTTTGCCTCGGGACTTCCTATTGGCGATCACGTGTCCTCCCTGATCGTGTTTTTTTTTTCCTTAGCTCGGCGAGAGCTCGCCTCCTCGGACTATATAGTTACACGGTCAAGGCCATTGTGAAAAGGACATACCTTCCTCTCCCCCTCCACGACATGTCCACTTTCGCGAAACGTTCGCCCGGCAAAGGGTTTTTGGGGCGTTTGGAAGAGCTGACAAGTGGGCGCTCTGGGATACCCCAGGTCAGATGTGCCTGGAACGAATGATGCGATCAGACCTAGACCAGACGACGAGACGTCGAGACGGTGTTGGAAGAACGAGAAGAAAAGACGATGAGAGAAAGAAGAGGGAGAACTGCGTGAGGAATGGCGAATGTTGAGAGCCAAGGAGCAAAAGAATAAAAAGAATATGATGAGGAGAAAAACGAAACCAGACCTGCCCTTCGTGAAGGACGACTCGAACATATGAATTTCAGCGTTTTTTTTACCAGCTCACTCTTCCCGCCTATTCGCCGTCCTCCGCCTGAACCAGCGGAAGACTTTTCAATACGAGTCATTTTTCACGGTGCGTCTACGTTTCGTCGAGCTATTTGTCATTTTTCACCCGCCTTATCGTTCATCCACGACAAGAAGGCCGATAAGATTTCAAGCAGAAGCTCAGTTCTCAAAGAAACTTATGGATTCTAGTTCTATGGAAATTTATTGAGAAACTGGTTGTGTGCGCGCGGCAATACGACGTTGCTGCGTGAAACAACGCACGTACGAATCGATACGACACTTGGCCTCTTCGCGACCCTCTCCCCTTCGCGTCAATGTAACGTACAGGATTGTTTGAGCAAGTTAAAAGGTGACGTTGGGGTCAATGATCAGTTGAGGAGGGGGAGACGTATCAAACGACAACCAGTGAGGAATCGTAACATCTTAATCGAGGCACTCGATGAAACGAAGAGTCAATGAAGTTTCTATAAATAAAGAAGCTGGCGTGAACTCGCAACGGACTTCTAATACCAATGAGTTAACGTCAATGAATCGAGCATTTTTTCACGGAGCTTTCTTGCAGTTGTGCTCAATCACACTGAGAGAAAAGTCCATGGTAATTACTAAGAACGCCCATGGTGACAGAGGGGAGAGTAAAATTCCCTATAGTTTATTGACACCGCAATCATAATATGGTCAACGCAACTATGAGCGAAAAGGATATCTAAAAATGCGATTTGGATTTTTTTGTTATATTGCATAGTTCATTTGTTATTAACAATTATCTGACGATTTTTTTGGCAAATTTTTCGCTTTCAAACAAAAATCGCCACGTAATTGTTAATAACTAATGAACTATGCAATATAAAAAAATCCTACGTACTTCCATAGACAATGTATTTTTCAAAATATATTCAACATTTCAACTAAATCGGTTGATAATTGTCTGAGTTATGTTTCCAGCCAACTTAAAAAATGCGGTTTTGAGATAAATGCTGCACAGCAGCCATTTTGAAATTAATCGCTTCAAAAAAATTATTGTATACAGTCACTGATATGTATGATAAACACCTTTTTTTTGTAATCTCGATTTATTCTGTAGTTTTTCTGAAAAAAAAAATCCCCAAAAAGCCTACTTTTTCGGCCTCTAGAGTCGCCTAACCCCTTAACAGTATGACAAATCTTTGAGTAGTAAAAACTTTGGTATATTGTTAATACGTAGCTACAACGTTTATAGTTTGGCGGCAACTCCCTCTATCTCCCCTACTGCACGTTAGGTTTTGTTCAGTCAAACTTCTACTATTCTATTCAAGTTTGTCAAATTAATATGGTTAATATTAAGATTTGTCGAGTAAAATTTTTTAGCAGACGTTATAAAAAGTGACTATGTGAAAAAAAATATATGGTAACGATTACTTATAGCAAAGACGTAAATCATTTGCAATTGGAACAACCACAGCTTATAGTCCAGTAGAAGAGACGAAAACCCAGCACTTTTAGCGTAGAATTAGAATTTTCGACCGAAGCTAGATGATTGCATACTGAAAGTAACCCCAATGAAATGTTGCCCTTCAACTTGCCACAACCCTAAGAAATCGGGGTTGAAAGCCTAAAAATCGCCGTATCTCGACCATTAATAGTCCGATCAGAAAATGTTTCAAACAAAAGTTGTTCGGAATAATAAAATATGTATAAAGTTATTTGACGTCCAACCTCCTATCTTCAAGGTCAGTGGTGCTCTCGCGTTTTTGTGCCGCTATTTTCAAAGATAGAGCATTGGACGTCAGATAACTTTATACATATTTTATTATTCCAAACAACTTTTGTTTGAAACACTTTCTGATCGGGCTATTAATTATCGAGATACGGCAATTTTTTAGTTTTCAACCCCTATTTCCTAGGGTTGGGGTGAGTTACGGGGCAAAATTTCATTGCGGTTACTTTCAGTATGCAGCCATCCAACTTCAATCAAAAATTCGAATTTTAGGCTAAAAGTGCTGGCTTTTTGTCTCTTTTACTGGACTATTAGTAGTTTTAAGAACTACCCGTTTTTCAAAAACTGTTACATAGTATGTTCGTTGCATTGCTAACATAGGATATCAGTTCAGCACTTCTTGTAGTTAACCTTCTGTTCTTGTAGGACACACATTACTCTGCATATTGCGGGTCGTACACTATAATATGGTAAAAATCACTATTATATGGTACAAAACTATTGCGATGCCCCAAAAATCCATTTCATCAGTGACTTATATTATAAAAAAACATCTGTGCAAAATTTCACCGAAATCGGAGGTAACAGCTATTCGAAAGTACAGCCTGAATGACTTTTGTCCGTTATGCCATATCTGCGATCAAGACGCCTCAAGAACTCGATAGCATAGTGGCAGCGTGCGTAGATAAACAGAAGATAGGCAGGTAGGTTGTAGATTCGATTTCCTGTTATTATAATAAAAAAATCATTGACGTAGAATTCCCGGATGGTTATTCATTTTATTTTGGATTTATGAAGTATTCTATACTTTTAGTAGACGGGCATTGATGCCTTGAACCAACACTTGAATGACCCACCAAATGCGCATATGGCAGGTGGTATCTTACATGGCAGAAATGACTCGTCCCAAATCACAGGCAACATTTTTAATCAACGTATATATTTTTTAGTCCTGTTGACTATTAGGATCTTGAGAGAGTGCATTTTTTATAGTGTCCAGAAATATGCGTTTTGTGGAAACCTACTATATTTTATACACTGAGAAAAAAGAATCGTTGAATGTGCGAAATGCACTTTGTTGTCTCGAAATTTTGTTGTTTCAACAGTTGCTCAGACATGCTAAATAAGCCACAGTTCACATCACTATACTATTTTACGACCAACTATACTGTTTTGTTATGCCAATCAAAAAACAAGTTGAACGTATTTAAAGATACATTTTGTTAAACCAACTGAATTTTGGATGGGTGAACGAATTTTTTTCTTCAGTGTAGCATTGAAATATATCCAAGTAGTATAACTATAAAATATTAATATCCCCTCGGTGTGGAAACCTACTATATTATATAGCATTGAAATATCAACAAGCACTATACCTATAAAATATTAATGGCCTCTCGGGAAAATATAAAATGCAGTTAAAATATGGTTGAAAACACCATGAGGCGCCTCTCAGTGCAGGCTGTCGTGATTAGCGAAGACCTTTTCTGCCTCTGTCTTGTGTCCATGATGGAGATATGCATTTAATCAGCCAATGAAGCATGACGTGCTTTAATTTTTTTCCGCTTCCGGATGTATCAGTAGCTATAAACCATCATTTCTTTTAACTCGGTTGTATTATTTTGCCGTAATGGAGAAGCTTCGAATGCGACTTGAGCTCAACGAAGCAATAATCAATTCTGGTGTGTTCGGAAGACTGCGAGGAAGCACACCCTTGTGCTTGCTCGTCTCTCCATATATGAATTGCAAGCTGATGGAGCGCATGAACGCACTGTTACTCATTCGCTGTGTTTACTGCACGTACACGTAGACGCCGTTTCTTTCTCTCGAGCGTACTCGAGAATCGGGAATTTGTGCGTGTGCGCAACGACTCTTCCCTTTTCGAAGAAAGAAGTATACGTGTGTGTAAGCAGCGAAGGGTGACAATGCATCCCCGGTACAAGGGTTGTGCAAACATACACGGGGATCGCGCGCTTGGTTACACATTGCTTCGCGTCTGGGCACGAGGGATTAAGATGAGGGATGTATGTACGTACCGGCTGTACAGAGGGAAAAGGAGAGAGTGACTGGAGGAGACATCGAGTTGAGGGTGAGAAGGGACGGTATCGTGGCTATGGCGAATTCTGCGACCCTTTAGGCTGTCTCGTCCTTTTTTCTCTCGATTGAATGCTCGCTCGCACTGTATAAGGCACAGCCGAGATACTATTTTCAGACCTGTCGGGGCTATGCTTTGTTGGCTTTCTCATCAGTTAAAAAACCTCAGCTTTGATAGATACAGAATGAAATATAATTACAGTGAACCGACCGTATACATTGAGGGAAGATTCTGCCTTGTTGGGCCAAAAAATGTTCGTTTTTTCATCAATTTTTTATGCGAAAAGTATTGAATATAGGATGTTGATATGTGGTGTGTTGACTAAGCGGTCTTTATTGAACATCAAAATATTTTTTAATGTTTGACAAAACATGGTGGTGGGAGTGGGAGGAGCCACGTATGTCGGTGCGCGGGCGATGACATTCTTCGCTTGCGGAAGTCCTAAGTCCCGGACAGGTGATCTGGAGCAAAAAAATCAAACATATTTTTACTTTGTACAATATTGTGTATGCGTTGACCTAGAATGAAGAAGAAAAATTGAAAAATAAAAAAATAGTGAGCAAAAAACTGCGAAAATTTTTGGGAACAAAAACATTTTTTCCTTCCGATCGCTCACTATTTTGTTATTTTTCAATTTTTCTTCTTTCGTCTTTTCGAGTTTGAGTATTTTTATTGCAAAATATTGATAAATAATGGCGTTATTATCATTGAAACAAAGTGCTGCCGTTGCTGCAGGGCCAATCGGTGTAGGTGGTTGTGGCAACTAGTGTGATCTTGAATGAAAAATAAAAATGTACTTTCTATATAATAATCAAACTTTTGTATGACCGGATACTTTCTTAAGAATTCGAAAATTGAAAAGATTGCGAGATGTAAAAAAAGATCAATTTACATTGAAAAAACGACGAAAAAAAAAACACATTTAATTGTTTGTTATTAGAAGATATATCTACACTGCCGGCTAAAGGTTTGGGTACACCAGTCGAAATTTCTTACCGCACTAAAAGTTAGATAGCGGATTCAAAAATAAAGATAATTGGATTTTCCAAGCAGCGTTTCAAAGAGGACAAATTTACCTTTATTTTGCTTTTATAGAAAACTCTACGATTTTTTTTCGCCCTCGTACGCACTCTTGAACGTGGCCATTTTTCGGCTATTTTTTGGCCGCCGAAAATTAACTGCAAAGTTTGGGTAAAAAAATTTCCCCAGTTTTTTCCATGATAAACTTGAAAAGGATATCAAAACCGACATTTTTATTTTTTAGAAAGTCTCGAACGTTTTTCTTTTCGCCCCAGTATTGCATTTTTAGCTAAAAAATACATGTTTGAGAGAAAAAAGGCGTCATCGAAGAACTATAGGGTTTCAGAGGAAATGTCAAGAGGGTAAAAAGTTGCACGGATTCAAACTGGAGTGGCTAGAATTTTTTCAGAAATTTTTTTGAAATTTTTGATCCATCATTTTTTGTTGGAAGTTTGATGAGTGGAGAGGCTCCACTTGGAAATTATGGGGTCCCGGACAATATATTAGGAAAGAAAATTTTATTTACATGTTTGTTTTTAGTTACTAGTGACTAGTGTATCCAAACTTTTGGCCGGCAGTGTATACACATATCCAGAGGCGCGGCAGCGTCTTGACGCCATGTGTTAAAAAATGGATATACCTCCAAGTACATACATTATTTATATGCGCAGAATCCGCCGTATGCAGCCTCGTATATAGATATATATTGCATATGCACGTATGTGCTTGTGTATAACGAGATTATAAAAGTCACTAAGTCCGCAGAGAGCGACAGAGAGAAACGGAGAAGGAAGACTTTACAATTATAACTATGATTGTTTATTTACACCTTTGTTACGATCTATCAGGCAAGTAGGAGATCTGGCCGTTGTGTCCAAATATTTCGCAGCACAATACAAATCGCTCGGCCTCACAAATCGAATAAAATCCTACCGCTATCAATAGTATACGAATAAACTTCATCGAAATAAATGTAGTAAATAATCCGATTGCGCGCAATACAAACATGAAATTAACTCGGGTGGATTCTCGAGGAGAATGAGCCAAAACGAAACACAGCCTTCCTTTCGACGGTCAACCGTAGTCTAGGTGAGCTAGACGTAGCAACATTTAAGTTTAAGGCGTTACCCCCACTTGTAGCGCAAAAAAAGTCCTTTTTCATGAATTTTTTAAAAGAAAACTACAAAACTTTTTTAATCGATCAATATACCATCTTAAAGGACACATCTTGAAGAACTTTCAGTAATTTTGTTATTGAAAAATATTACATTGTTTAGTGGCAAATGGCCGTCAATGAAATAATGTTTTTATATACACGGTTTGCGGCGACCAACATTGCGGCGAAGTGGATCATCTGAAAAAAAAATGCGGATGGATTTAGTCAAATATAAGTATAAACTAGTCTTTAATCGAAGGATTTTAAAAAATATTCATTTTTCACAAAATGGCAGACAGTCAAAGTTAATTGTTCGATTTTAACGAAAAAAAACGGCCGTTTTTTTGGCTATAAAACGGCCATTTTTTTTTTCGAAAAAAAAATTCGATCGATTAAAGACTATATTTTTATGTATTAAATAAGCCTGCAAAATTTCAAGAAGATCGGTTCATTAGTGTTCGAGCAATCTTGGTCACCGACTTCAGAAATGCCATTTTGAGGAAAACGCGTTTAAAGTTTCAATTTCAGTTTACACGAAGAAAATATTTTTTTTGTAAACCTACATAGAGTCATCTATTCCGGGCATCAAAAAAAAACTGCACTTCAAATTGCACTTCAAAAAAATACAATAAAAAAAATCGATTTTTTCAAAATCGCAAGTGGCCTTAAGTAACTCCTTAAGGCCTTAGGCCATAATAACGTGTATAATATCATGGGCGAATTTAACAATTTTTTTTGTATGAAAAAGTGATTCACTCATAAAATTAATTACACATCTATTTAGTATGGATATCAACCTGTTAGAAAAAAACATATATATTTTTTTTTTCGATGTACAAAATCGCCGACTACTCGAAATTTCTCGAAACAGCTTTTTGCCAATTGGCGTGACAAATAACTTCAACAATTTTCACTCGATTTACTTCAAATTTAAAAGTTATGTTCCTAATTGCATTTCGCAGAGAAGTGCGTACGGAATTTATAATTAATCGAAAACTTTTCATTTTATGAGCAGTTTATAAACAGTTAAAACGAAATTTTGCACTGAAAATTAATTTCTTAAGTTCAAATACCTACAAATTCTGAATAAAACAATGTTTTTCAAATTCCGTACATACTTCTTTAGGTATTCAAAAGTAGATTGACGAGAATTTTTGTTTTTTGTTCTAGGTAAAAAATGGTGGATGCTAAATGTCACGCCGCGGAGCGCCTAAAAAAAGATAACAAAAGAAAATATTACTAGCCGGCCATTTTGTAGATCGAAAAAAAAATATATATATTTTCTAACAGCTTGATATTCATACTAAATAGATGTGGAATTAATTTTACGAGTAAACCACTTTTCCATACGAAAAAAAAATTGTTAAATTCGTACATGATTTTATATCCATTACTGTGGCCTAAGGCCTCAAAGGAATATCAATTCTCATGGCATTTTTTTGACATTTGGCGCGGATCCGGGCCTACTGATGTGAATTACCGAATTATTGTTGTTATACTTGATACGAGAGATATGGAAAAAAGAAAATGTGGCAATAATTATTCAGTACGAGTCAACGCGTCCATCACAGAATGAACTCTTGACCTACGTATCTATATATTCAGCGTTATCTTTACTGTGCCAAGATTCAGAGATGCATAGCAACATGGATAAAGCCGGCGGAGATCGAAACAACGCACGCACACAAACACACACAAATTTATACACGGATGTGACCGAATTAATAGGCGTGGTAACGCTTTCCTGTGGTATATGATAGCGTACCTATAATTTCGCCCACTACGGAATACATATGATCCATAGAGGGTGGTTTGGAATAAGCTGCGACTGCGCCAACTCGTCGATCAGTGTATATATATGCAACGAGAGAGCGTTGCATATATGTTGTGCCCGATGCAAGCCCGACTTACACAGAGACAGCTGACGGGCGCCTAGCAACAGGCGTCAGGGGTTGCCAACCCCTTCGTTACACAATTTCGTTAAAAGCCTTCATCCACGAAATATATATGCCTATATCTGGCAGCCTATAGATATAGACATATACCTACCTAACATATATGCCTGTGTCTACACAGATACATATGTGTAGATATGTTTCGGATGTACCAGTAAATATCATTGATGAGGTGCTTGAATTGCTAAACAATGGCTTTATAAACTCGTTGCATTGATATAAAATGGGTTTTGCAAATTTCTCTAGAGAGCCGTACTGCCTGGTGTTATATACGTGTTATTTTATCTTTGTGTTAATTTATCGCACTACAACAGGCTACAAGTGAAATACATAACTGCGCACCAAAGTGTGATAGGAGAAGTGGGAAAATATAATTCTGTCAAATGTGTGGACAATTGAATAGGGTCATAGTTGGATCAATAGCTCATTTTTCTGTAGAGGTCCGTATCTGACCAACCGTTCATACAATCGCAATGAAACCTTGACGAAACGTGAGGTATGTTCAATGGCTTCATATTGTTAAAAAACATTGAACAGCCTGACCCAATAGATATTGAGATAATAACCATCTTAAAAAAATGGGATTTGATCCACTGTGTACTTGGGGGTGTACATAGTGAAACATGCCTAATTTCACAGTGGATCAAACAAATTACCCTAATCCACTCTACACTTGTAGGTAATGGAGTGCTTTTCTCTATACAATGGGGATTATTGTACAGTGAACTATTGAACAATTAAAATGAAAAACAGCATATTATGAGATAAATCACAATCATTTATTAAGTATTAATCGACAATGAGTACCTACCTAAGGAGGTAGTGCCAGTACCTATCTAAATCACAACGCGAAAATATTCATATTGTAACTTACCTCATTATCTTATGTTATTCTTATTAGCTTCGACAATATAGTTGTATCAAGTTATTTTTCGCATTTAAATATTAATCAACATTAAGTAACGAAATATTATCAATCGCATGAAGCTTCAAAATGACAATAATAAGCAGTAAAAGAAACATTAAAATCAACGAGACTTAAATAAACATTATGGCTTCTTCTAATCTAGGTAGTTTTGTCATTTCTACAGATATTACAGAAACAATACAAATTTCTTCTTTTGGCTTCGCCCGTATTTTTCTTTCACCCGCTGATGTTCTTTTTCTACGCATCTGTAAGGGTAAATTAAATTTAAGGTTTTTTAAGAATTCACTAATGACTTAAGGTACACAGTGAACCACTTGGGGTACACTGTGAATAGCGGTCCATTGTGTACCTCGAAAAATTAAGCCACTTGGTACCGACCCTCTCATTTTATTCTGAAGCGGGTATTGACAACTTTTCTACTTTTGTTAAGTTAACAAATACAATGCTTAAATATCGCAATAGAGCTGTATATTGCGGGTGAACAATGACTTCGAACATAACTGCGATAGGTAAAGAAGCAAAAAACATACAATCAGCTGGTTTTTTAACTTTTTACACCAAAAATAATATAAAATCACCTGTCACAACAGAGCTGCGCGGGAGCGACTCGCAGACGGGTTCAAACCTCTTGGCACCCGAGGGCGGTTCTAATGTGAAAGAGATGCACATATACAGGGTGTCCCTCTTATCTCTGCCACCCGAAATAACTCGGTAACTTTCGACGTTACAAAAAAAGTCCCAGACAAAGGTTGTACGGTGTAAAGGGGGCCATCAAGTGCGACCCATTTTTTATATTTCGCTGGAGGCGCTGACGCACAGTGAAGATCACGTCCATTTTTTTAAATGGAATGGTACATTGTTTTTTTCAACGATTTTGTGGAGCACCTCAAGCCGCATAAAACACATTAGGGGGTCAAAGTCGTTCAAGGTCATTCAAGGTCAGTATCGATTATACAAATCTAAATATCTCGGATCACTACCAAATATTGGGTAGTAATCCGAGATATTTAGACTTGTATTTCATTTTAATAGGTGACCTTGAATGACCTTGAACGACTTTGACCCCCTAATGTTCTTTATGCGGCTTAAGGTGCTTCACCAGATGGTTGAACAAAAATGTACCATTCCATTTGAAAAAGTGGAGGTGACCTTCACTGAGCTTCAGCGCCTCCACCGCAATAAAAGAAATTGGTCGCATTTGATGGCCCCCTTGAAATCGTCTACTTCTGAGAAACAGAAAAGGTTCAGTGCACCTGTTGTCACTGTTCCCACTTTGACCTTACTTTATTTTTAGAGAATACTCAGTATGACTGGACTGCATTGGCCCTATTGTAAAGAATTGCTATATATGAGTATATGAGCACTAATTGCTTATGAGCAAACTGGCGAACGTAACATTGCACGGGAACAGAGTAATTCGACTGGAACGAGGCGCTACTGCGTTGACACACTAGTGATACGATTATAGCAGATGTGATAAATATGATTTGAGCTGTCGATAATATTGACCCGAAATTAAGAGACAATCGAACTCTTAATGTGCCGTTGGAGACGGTGGTGATTGCCGAATATTGTTCATTCGAAAATCAAGAGAAATGGAGAGAGAGAGATAGAGAGATCGAGACAGAGGGAGATAAAATCGCAGGGACCGAATAGTCTCAACACTCTCAGCACATGGCAATTCGGAACAAGTGGAAAGCTCGCATGATACGCGTCTCGGTCCGCAAATTTTCGCACGGAGTAATACGTACTTTTCTACTCTACGTGTACTTCGAGTCGTGCAACGGTTGATGCAACCGTGGAGATGCATCGGAAAAGTGCTGGTCTTTGTTGAGCTGAAGGTAAAACGTGATTTCCGCCTCCAGACAGAGAAGGAGATACGGAGAGAGAGAGAGAGAGAGAGAGAGAGAGAGAGAGAGAGAGAGAGAGAGAGAGAGAGAGGGGACTTGGGTCACGCACGCATACACTTATTACATGGGAAATCGCACGCATTTGCAGTCGTAATTTGCCCGAAGCTCTCGGTGTAATGTACATACATTGTATCATTATCGTTCTTATCCTCAAGCTGTCATGCAATGCCTACCTTCAACTTTTTGGCGAATTCTCTCGATTGAGAAGCTGTACGAGCGTAAATAAGCTGGGTGAATTATTTTGAAGAAACATTCTTCTTCAATTATCTTCTTAAGGTCTCTTTTACGATGACATACTTCCGAGTATTGCTGCAAACGTTGAAATTGTGCATTTACCGTTGGTTTAACGCTTACACGGTACTGTTTTCTAATCAAAAGTACCAACGTGAATTGTCGACACTTCAGCAATTAAGGGGTTAGGCCACTCTAGAGGCCAAAAAATAGTCTTTTTGGGGATTTTTTTTTTCAGAAAAACTACAAAATAAATTGAGTTTACAAAAAAGGGTGTTTATCATACATATCAGTGACTATATACAATATTTTTTTGAAGCGATTGATTTCAAAATGACGGCTGTGAAGCGTTTATCTCAAAACTGCATTTTTTAAGTTGGCCGGAAACATAACTCAGACAATTTTCAACCGATTCACTTGAAATGGTGAATATATCTTGAAAAATACATTGTCCATGAAAGTATGTGGGATTTTTTCTTATATTGCATAGTTCATTTGTTATTGACAATTATCTGACGATTTTTTAGGCAAATTTTTCACATTTAAAAAAATCGTCAGATAATTGTTAATAACAAATGAACTATGCAATATAACAAAAAAATCCTACGTACTTCCATAGACAATGTATTTTTCAAGATATATTTAACATTTCAAGTGAATCGGTTCAAAATTGACTGAGTTATGTTTCCGGCCAACTTAAAAAATGCAATTTTGAGATAAACGCTTCACAGCCGTCATTTTGAAAATAATCGCTTCAAAAAAATTATTGTGTAGAGTCACTGATATGTATGATAAACACCCTTTTTTGTAAGCTCGATTTATTTGTAGTTTTTCTGAAAAAAAATCCCCAAAAAGCCTTTTTTTCGGCCTCTAGAGTGGCCTAAGGCCTTGATTAAGGAAAGCAGAAAAATTATTATCCTTTGATTACTCTTATTTTTGTGCTTTTTGTTTGAATGTGCAGTGAAAACAATACTGCAACATATATAAACACGATAATTGAAAAGCAATCTATTTTAGGAACCGCATCTTTTCGTAAATAATGGAAGCGTTCATACGGGGGCAGCTCATTTTTAAATTGGTGGTATCTTTTGAGATCGATTCGGAGAGAAAATACTGAAAACGCAATATACTGGAAGCAAAATAAACGAGAATTTGAAACTATTGGTTCCCGACGGCCCTGATAACTGATGTCCCTCTATTTCTTCCCTTCTCCATTTACCTCTCTTTTCATTTCTATCCCCCACTCTCTCTCTCTCTCTCTCTCTCTCTCTCTCTCTCTCTCTCTCTCTCTCTCTCTCTCTCTCTCTCTCTCTCTGTCTCTCTCTCCCGCGATTACGTTTGGCTTCGGAAACGAATGAGAGACAGACAAGAGGCGGAAAACCACTCTCTCTCTCCCTCTCTCTCAAATCACTTGTTCCGTTTTCGCCATACAGTTATCGAGTCGCTTCACGAACATAGACGACTGCACCATTGTTCCATGTAAACACTCGACGTGTAACGACGTGAATATTCGCACGCGAGAGATCTCGAAGTCACGTTTACAATCCCGTCTTCATCTTCGTGTGGCAAAATCACCCAGACGGAAATACCGAAGAATAATGAAGGTAGTAAGAATCGTAGAAAGTAAATTATCACGGAGTCTTGTGGCTCCGCCATTTCTTTCTTTTTTTTTGTTATTACTTTCCGCAAATTTCCGTATAAAACAGCTGTCTCCTTGTGAATGCGACAGGGTGATACGTAGTTTTACGATATTTATTCACTGCGGTGATAAACTTCGAGGATTAACTGTCATTTTCCTAAACCGCATACCACTAGATTAATAGAACGCGACAAAAGTATATAGAAATGGAAAATACAAACATCGGGGATCAAATTATAGCAAAGTATAAAAATACACCTTTCCGAATTGAGGTAATCCAATCATTTTCCTTATTTTCGCAAGAACAATAATTTAACGTATTAACGTAGAATTGACGTCGGTAAAAAGAAAATTGAACTCGTAGCAATCATGTCTGACCAATGCGGCCATCTACCACTTACAAGGACTCCCACTTTTGAAACTGATTTCCGGGGTGGAGCTTGTATTTTGGATGCTCCAACAATGATATTAAGTTCGCATCGTTGGAATGCACCGATTTTTTCTTATTTTTTCGTTTTTATCATTGTTTATACATTGTTTATTTCTAATTTGAAGTCATAAATCTATAATAAAAACGGGAAACAACCAATAATTTCCATAGCCTTGAACGGCCAAAAAGAAGTGTTATCAATGAAAAAGAATTAAGGCCTTAGGCCACAGTAACGTGTATAAAATCATGTGCGAATTGTACAATTTTTTTTCGTTTGAAAAAGTTATTCCCTCATAAAATTAATTACACATCTATTTAGTATGAATATCAAGCTGTTAGAAAATATAAATGTTTTGTCCATGTACTAAATGGCCGACTACTAATATTTGCTTTTATCTTTTTTTGAGGTGCTCCGCGGCGTGATATTTAGCATCCACTATTCTTTACCTAGAACAAAAAACAAAAATTCTCGTCAATCTACATTAGAATACCTAGAGAAGTTCGTACGGAATTAAAAAAATATTGTTTTATTAAAAAGTTGTAGGTATTTGAACTTAAGAAATGAATTTTCAGTGAAAAATTTCGTTATAACTGCTCATAAAATGAAAAGTTTTCGATTAATCAGAAATTCCGTACTTCTCTGCGAAATGCAATTAGGAACATAACTTTTAAAATCGAACTAAATCGAGTGAAAATTGTTAAAGTTACTTGTCACGCCAATTGGAAAAAAGCTGTTTCGAGAAGTTTCGAATAGTCGGCCATTTTGTACATCGAAAAAAAATATATATATTTTCCAACAGCTTGATATTCATACTAAATAGATGTGTAATTAATTTTATGAGTGAATCACATTTTCATACGAAAAAAAAATTGTTAAATTCGCACATGATTTTATACCCGCTACTGTGGCCTAAAACCTTAATTTTCGTTGCGTTCCAACGATGCAAACTTCAAGATCATGCGCCAACATGTCAAAGAATGTTCACATTGCGTTGAATTTTGCATCGTTGGAATGCAATGATATATTTTTTCTTTTAGTCGTCAACTTGTTATCATCCGAACATCTTGGCAGTTTTGGTCTACCAGAGTTACTTAAACGTATTTTAAAGAATTTTCGCCAAATCCTAAAACTCAAATTAAAAAAAAAAATTGGATGATAGCAAAAATGTATTTAAAAACGTGTTTTCGAGCGATGCAAATTTCAACACCATATGTTCACAGATGAATGTACGGAATCGCCAAACATGTACAGAAAAACAGCATTCTTTTCTCTCTCATTTAACTAAATTGCGTTCAAAAGTTACATACCCAAGCGACCGTGAATTGGGACACCTTTCTCCCCTGTAAATCGCATACATCTCGAGGTTCACGAGAAAATACGGACCATAAAAACCTTGCAGAACGATAAACACAAAAGGTACAGAGAACGAGAGAGAGTGATAGAGAGAGAGAGAGAGAGAGAGAGAGAGAGAGAGAGAGAGAGAGAGAGAGAGAGGGAGAGAGAATCCTTCCTCGCTCTCGCAGATTCTTAAGTGCGTGTAAATCTTCACTCTCGCACCGGCGTAATTCGTGCAAAATTAATGCTTGACGTGCCAAGTTTCAGGTCTCTTTACACTGCCCCCGTACTCTATGTCTGAGTTTGTCTCTCGAAAACGCTCTGCAGTACATTCTCTGTCTTTCCCTTCTTCTCTGTGCCCTCCGGAAAACTACTCTCAGTGTTAAGCCTTCGGGTACTTCGTCTTGAAAGGTTATAGTGAGTTGCCTTCTTCAGTTCTCGAATTGTGCGTTATACACAATTCTACATGCATGTATGTATGAATAACTGTAGTGACTTGTACATTTCCCGTCTCAGTTCACGAATACAGGATTAATAATACTTGAGATATCGCGCCCGCAAACACAACAACATTTGATCTACCAGGCACTCGGACTTGTCTGGCTTTCCCCATAATTCGGTGATCATAAGCACGAGGATCTCTGCAAAAGATCTGTGAAAGTTCATTTGCGATTTTATTTGTACGCAAAAAAAGGACTTTATTAAAACGGTAGGATAATCAAATGAATATCGGATTAATATATTCATTTATATAAAGAGTATGCGATTTGAATCACAAAGTTTTACTACCCAAGGCAATATCCAAATCAAGTTTCTCCACGAACGAGTAAATAATGAGATCGATGATGAGCCGAAAGCAAGCAACGTCTTCGTCTGAATAATTTGTTATTCTGTAATTGTCGTCTCTCATAAAGTGTATTCATAAATATCTCATGAACACGCCTGGTATTATACTTCCCGTCTCGTTCTCGATGATTAACTGTAGTTAACATTAAGGGGCTATACCAGTGTGAACGCCGAAAATTTGGGTGATTTTCGGGAATTTTTTTGGAAGAAAAGTACTCAATTGAATGTTTCGGAAAATTAAGAATATATTTGGCTATATTTGACCTATATTACATAATTTTTTCATAGAAAAATATTGAGATCCAAGCGACTTGTGCGATGGCTTCGGAGGCGCCAAAAAAAAGTTCCTCCACTGCTGATGTGATTCCGGCCGATTGAGTAGCTGAAACCAAAAACGGAAAAAAATGTTAAACTGAAAGGTATTTCCTGTACAATGACGTAGAATTTTCGAAAAATATCAAAATCTAACAAAATGGCGTAGTTGTGAAAAAAAGTCTGTTTTCTTGTCTATAAAATGGTCGTTTTTTTCAATGCCAAATCGTCACTTTTCATCCAATCAAAAATATCCTACGTCATTGTAGAGTACATATATTCAAGAGTACTCAGTTCAAATTTCAAGTCAATCGGATAATTGCCCTTTGAGTTACAATCTCAGCAAATTTGAAAAATCTCATTTCGAGAAAAACGCGTTTAAAGATTTAACTATCGATTTTTGTAAGATAAAATGATTAGGGATACGGCCTTGAAATTTTTATAGGATATTCTTGAAAGTATAAACTGTCGAAAAAGGCAAAACAAATCGATTTTTTGAAAGTGTCAAACTGTTATAGCCCCTTAACGATCATGCGGAGTCGACTAAGATATGGGCCCAATGGATGACAAAGCGTCTCTCGTAAGAGAGCAAGGCTGGATAATAATACAAAATATTAAAGAAAAAGAGAATTTTACACCCAGAAGCCCTAAAATGACTCCAAAAAGAGAGTGAAACACTTCGAGAACTCGCAAAATATGGGTTGTATGAATGCTTACGGGTTGTATCAATGCTTATCGAACCTCCGGAGACCGAAATCGACGAGGAAATCTTCTTCAAATATTTGTGCCACTCAGGAAAACTAGCAGATGTATTCCACCAAAAATCCAACGCAAGAAGATCTTGCCATTACTCCATCGCCGAGTAAAGCGCTAAAACCAACAATCGAAGCGACGATTTCTGACAGGTGGTTGTACGGCGAAAAATT
Organism: Ophion slaviceki; assembly: GCA_944452715.1. Classification (NCBI taxonomy): domain Eukaryota; kingdom Metazoa; phylum Arthropoda; class Insecta; order Hymenoptera; family Ichneumonidae; genus Ophion; species Ophion slaviceki. The sequence continues at coordinate 27,503,395 of OX101785.1, read as the reverse complement.
CACCAAACAAGTTGAAGAGGCGAAAGTGGCGGAAAAGCGTGTGCGCAGATTATACAAAAATCGTAAGATCAGGAAAACTTCAGGCACCCATTTGCGACGTACGGGCAGGTGGGTAGTCAGAGACGACCAACGGTGCGATTCGAACATCGCAACCAGCAGGCGCCTTCCAATCCGTTGAAAATGCCCTCACGACCGAACAAATAGTCCAAATCGGAATAATTGAAGCAAGTAGCCTCGTAGGTCGACGAAAAAAGAGAAAATAAATCCTCGACAAAGCCTCGATAAAAGCTAGTGAAACCTGTGCCGAGCACGCTGAGATTACAGGGGATTTCACTCATCGCCTACATTGACGAGGTTTTGACTTCAAGATTCAAAGGTTGCTTCGGAAATATGAGAAAAATAAAAGTGGAATGGTTCAATCGGCTCTACTATTAGTCATCACATGTATGCTTAAAGTCTGCAATTAATCATCAAAAACGAACGCTTAGTATAATTCTATATGAAGATTGTTATTATACGAAGCGTCTCGTTCGAAGATAACCCACTTCTACCCAAGAAAATCACCCACACCCGAACTCAGGTATCGTAAAAAAAATGTGATGACTGTAGTAGCATAGTCTAAACGCTATGAAGGCGCGGTGTGACCATAGCAATACGCAGGGACGCCCCTAGTTATCTTTAAAAAGTCCCTAGGCTCTGAAACGTTGTGAAAGTTTGGCACGACAGGCAAGACTACAGTTGAGGCTTTAGGCCACAGTAACGGGTATAAAATCATGTGCGAATTTAACAATTTTTTCGTATGAAAAAGTGATTCACTCATAAAATTAATTACACATCGATTTAGTATGAATATCAAGCTGTTAGAAAATACATATATTTTTTTTTTCGATGTACAAAATGGCCCACTCCACGAAACTTCTCGAAACCGCTTTTTTCCAATTGGCGTGACAAATAACTTCAACAATTTTCACTCGATTTACTTCAAATTTAAAAGTTACGTTCCTAATTGCATTTCGCAGAGAAGTACGTACGGAATTGCTGATTAATCGAAAACTTTTCATTTTATGAGCAGTTATAATGAAACTTTTCACTGAAAATTCATTCTTTAACGGGTTACCCCCATTGCGGCGAAGTGGATCATCTGAAGAAAAAAATGCGGATGGATTTAGTCAAATATAGGTATAAACTAGTCTTTAATCGAAGGATTTAAAAAAAATATTCATTTTTCACAAAATGGCGGACAGTCAAAGTTAATGGTTCGATTTTAACGAAAAAAAACGGCCGTTTTTTGGCTATAAAACGGCCATTTTTTTTCGAAAAAAAATCGAACGATTAAAGACTACATTTTATGTATTAAATAAGCCTGCAAAATTTCAAGAAGATCGGTTCATTAGTGTTCGAGTAATCTTGGTCACCGACTTCAGAAATGCCATTTTGAGAAAAACGCGTTTAAAGTTTCAATTTCAGTTTACACGAAGAAAATATTTTTTTTTGTAAACTTACATAGAGTCATCTATTCCGGGTTCATACAGAATTATGGGCCCGGATACTTATACTTCAAAAAAATGCAATAAAAAAAATCGATTTTTTCAAAATCGCAAGTGGGGGTAACCCCTTAAGTTCAAATACCTACAACTTTTGAATCAAACAATATTTTTTAAATTCCGTACGTACTTCTCTAGGTATTCTAATGTAGATTGACGAAAATTTTTGTTTTTGTTCTAGGTAAAAAATTGTGGATGCTAAATGTCACGCCTCGGAGCGCCTAAAAAAATATATTTTTCACACTGGTTAGCCTCTTAACGATTAACTTAACCCAAACAAACCCAAACAAAAGAAAATCTTAGCAGTCGGCCATTATGTACATCGAAAAAAATATATCTATTTTCCAACAGCTTGATATTCATGCTAAATAGATGTGTAATTAATTTTATGAGTCAATCACTTGTTCATACGAAAAAAAATTGTCAAATTCGCACATGATTTTATACCCGTTACCGTGGCCTAAGGCCTTAATCTTCTTTGAACGAGACACTTCGTATAATCACGATCGAATTCACTTATGATCGTAAAATTTTATATCTCGAGGACACATGCAGTGAATCATTTTTTCAAGACAAAGCATGCTTTTTTTTTCTCCGAATCAGTAGTTTTCCCAAAAAAACCAAATGTATCTTGTAGAAGCTCCTCGCAAGCGTCCCTTTTCCTTTCACCCAGTCAGCTGCGGTTTTCTTTCCATTTAAAATGAAAATAAAACGCGGTTTCTACTTCATACGCGAAAAAAGGACGTCGGGGAGCGAAGAAATATGTGGAGGTTACCGCGAAGGCGGTTTTATGGATTTAGCGTAGGATATTCAGAAATCACTGGCGTTGTCGTCGTCCCCGTGCAGTGATTGGTGGTAGTGGTGGCAGATGTGATATGGTTTCTGGTCTAGACTTTAGTCAGCAGCAGAACGAGAGCACGGCTGGCCAGTTAGCCCGTCACTGCTGCTGCTGATGCTAGTGTACTACACCCGCACACCATATACGTACATACATTTATATATGGCCAGTAGAAAGAGAACATAGGCATTGGTCAGCCGAGCGCAAATGTTCCGAGCCAGCAGTAAACGTCGAACGGTGCATAATAACGATAAACTCACATAGACAAATACGAATCTCACGAACGTCAAAATATACGGATATATTCATTTTATATGCCCCCTCCCCCATTATATATATATATATATATATATATATATATACGTATGAATATGAAGGCATGTAAAATGAATATATCTGCGTACACTCCCACATATATATGTATATACGTATAGATATGCTGTTTATTAAATCGAATTGTATACGCGTTGTATCGTACAACGAGACGCACGAAATTCGCATGTACATGTACATACGTATGTATGGAAACCGCGAGTTCTCCGATTCAGTACGGAACTTCACTCTTGCCTCCTTCGCTTTTCGAATCCTTCTGGCTCCTGTACTCTCCCATCTCACGTGGTTATGTTTATGCTGACGAAGTTAGACAGGAAGCGGTAAACTGCTCGTGGCTTGCCAGCACATCAGATTTCACGTTCGGTATCGCGCGTCACGCTATCGGTTTTTGCGGTGTTTAGAGAGCAGAGCCCCAGGGCCTGGACGTTTCAACAAAAATGAAACACACTGCATGAATTATTCGGGCAACAGCGGACATTACCTTAAGGCGCTGTACCAGTCTGAACGCTGAACATTTCGGTGATTTTCGGGATTTTTTTCGGAAGAAAAGTAATGGATTGAATGTTTCGGAAAATTAAGAATATATTTGGCTATATTTGACCTATATTACATAATTTTTTCATAGAAAAATATTGAGATCCAAGCGACTTATGCGCTGCCTTCGGAGGCGCCAAAAAAAAGTTCCTCCACTGCTGACATGATTCCGGCTGATTGAGTAGCTGATACCGAACAAGGAAAAAATGTCGTTAAACTGGAAGGTATTTCCTGTACAATGACGTAGGATTTTTGAAAAATATCAAGATCTAAAAAAATGGCGTAGTTATGAAAAAAGTCTGTTTTCTTGCCTTTAAAATGGTCGTTTTTTCAATGCCAAATCGTCAATTTTCATCCAATCAAAAATATCCTACGTCATTGTAGAGTAAATATATTCAAGAGTACTTAGTTCAAATTTCAAGTCAATCGGATAATTGCTCTTCGAGTTACAATGTCAGCAAATTTGAAAAATCTCATTTCGAGAAAAAACGCTTTTGAAGATTTAACTATCGATTTTTGCAAGATAAAATGATTAGAGATATGGCCTTGACATTTTCACAGGACATTCTTGAAAGTATAAACTGTCGAAAAAGGCAAAAAAAATCGATTTTTTAAAAGTGTCACACTGGTTATAGTCCCTTAAGCCTAGGCCGATGTAACACCGACTTGCGGTACTGTGCCGATTGAATTGTCATTATTCGTCGATATTGCCTATGGGGGTGTACAATTTTTCGACCTGATTTTTACTTTCCACGCGATCGTATTACGATGAAAAAAAATGACATCTGTGCAATTGAGTTCTTCATTATTGGGAACGATGTGAATTTTTGACGTTGCAAAAATGGCTGTGAAGGGAATCGTATTTCCATGCAGAGGATTGATTCCGCTTTTGGTTTCCAATATTAGCGAGTAGTACAGTCGAGCTGTATATTGGAATCGGAAAAAAATTAGAAGAAGGCTAGTTTTTTGACAGGTGATTTTGTAGGTGCCGCGGGTGCTAAATCCAAGTTTGCCTAAAAATCGAGGTGTAGGATTTTTTAGGGGATGAAAGGGGATGGAAGTGGATTAATGCCAAACTACAACCCCCACGAGGTCGGCGCCGGGAGACAAAATGTGCAGAAAAATCCGGGCTTTATTTTTGTCCACAGCGCCGAAGTCGTGGAAGTTCATATTGGGGGTGAAAAAGTGGGGTGAAATTTGGAAAAATCAGTTTTCATTGGATAACTTTTTAGGAAAAATTCATACAATTTTTGTTCAAATGGGAACGTTGTAGCCCTTGAAAAGACGCGTCGATCGGTTATTTGATCAACCCTCTCCGAAAATATCTTCACCCCCAAAAGAATTGTTGAAGAATACAAAAAAAAAATGTTTATTGAATAACTCAAAAACAATCGATTTTTCGGGGATGGTTTAAATGTACGAAATGTAGAGAATAATTTTCTCTATATTTTCATTCCTATGGACCACTCTTGAATTTTGCTTTTTCGAACCCCTCTCAGAGGTTGCAAATTCAAAATGAAATTCCGGGACAACTATTGACCGAAAATAGATACGAGTTTGGCGCTGTGGACAAAAATGTAGCTGAGGGTTCAAGCGACAAATTCTTCCACAGCGCCGAATTCGTACGGTCAATAGTTTTCCCAGAATTTCATTTTGAATTTCCAACCCGCGAGGGGGGTTGGAAAATCAAAATTTAAGGGTGGTCCATAAAAATGAAAATATAGAGCAAATTATTCTCTACATTTCGTACATTTGAACCATACCCGAAAAATCGATTGTTTTTGAGTTATTCAATAAACAATTTTTTTATACTTTAACCATTTTTTGGCAGGTGAAGATATTATCGGAGAGTGATGATCAAATACTTGATCGACGCGTCTATTCAAGGGCTACAACGTACCCACTTGAACAAAAAGTGTACGAATATTTTCTAAAGAGTTATTGAATTAAAACTGATTTTTCAAAATTTCACCCGACTTTTTCACTCCCAAAATGAACTTCCACGACTTCGGCGCTGTGGACAAAAATAAAGCCCGGATTTTTCTGCACATTTTGTCTCCCGGCGCCGACCTCGTGGGGGTTGTAGTTTGGCATTAATCCACTTCCATCCCCTAAAAAACCCTACACCCCGATTTTTAGGCAAACTTGGATTTACCACCCGCGGCACCTACAAAATCACCTGTCAAAAAATTAGCCTTCTAATTCTTTCCGATTACGGGGTTTTTCAGCGACAGCACGACCGTACCAGAGCCAAGAAGGCATGAAATTAGTAAAATGCCTGGCGCGTACACCATTCGAGTTTTCGCTTTTCACTGATGAAGTTGCTTGATCAAACATTGACTCTGACTACTGTAAACATGAACTCCGATCTCAGGCCCTGCTCGCGCCAAATTTCCATTTTGTGACCGAACATCATTCCTCAGAAATAAGTGCAAACTATTGAAATTATTGCACAAAATTATTCCTGTAAAATCAAATGCCGCGAAGTTGCTCGAGTGAAAAAAACATCAAAGGAGAAGTGTCGATTTGCGAACTTTGGCCAATACTTTTTGTGATATACCTACGACTAGGACTGATCCAACGTAGGCTTATAACTCTGTGAAAGATTGTCTCCTCAAATTTTCATTTACGTTTCCACGACATCTCGGTACAGACGAGGCAGTGTCAATAGCGGACGTTTTCCTCAATTTTGCGCATGGCTATGGGTATGGATAGACAAAAAGACACATTGAACTTTGTACGAAGCGAGAGAAAAGCTCTCTATACGAGCTAGATACAGAACTAAGCTGTCTCTGGTTCGCTTCGAGCCCCGAAACCCTGAGAGTAATTCGGCTGTGATGATGCTGTGTGCAGCAGCAAGAGCGCTAGTCCCTGCTGGCACACGGAGATTCAGCCTGATAAATGGCACCTCTCCTTACTCCCCTCCCCCCCCCCCCTCCTCACTCTCTGTGTAAACCCTGCTCGCTTCGTTCCGTTCGACTGTTCCATCGCGAGATTAACGACCCGCGTCTTCATCTTTCACCAAGATTTATCGTTCCATAGCTCGAGTGCATCTATAGCTCTGCGCTTACTCTACTACTGTACCATCCAGCATTTATACACACGCGCTGTGTAATGTACTAGCGTTTATATCGCTAAAAGTGGGGCAAAATGGGCCACTATCGACTTATCCATAATTGACGATCTTTATACTAATGAAACTTCACCACGGAACGTTCTGAAACGGATGAACATTCGTTTTTAGGAAAGTGCGCTTAATGAAGTTTGCCTTATTTTCGAATAATCGACAAGTTTTCATTTTTCAACGTTGTTCAGGATGTGAGAATTTTACGAAATTTGCAGTCGTTCGTAGTCCATTTTGCCCCATCGTTTCTTATCCGCTCGCTCTCTCGCTCTTTTTCACTCTCTATTCAATATACGAATACGCGTCCGTGTTTTCAATATATACGTATAGGAGTCACATTACTCTTGTCGGCATTATCTATATAGTATTTTACTATCGTTGGTTACACCGATATTTACGTTTCGTTGTGATGGTATTGAACGAGCTACGAGTCGACGGTATATTCGCCTATGTTTTGCTCATCCCATGAGGAAAGCCAAGACTCCTGGCGTCGTGCCACTCGAATACACAATTACTATAGATGCGTCGAATTATGCATTACGAACGAGAATCAGTATACTTTCGTTGGTTTCGCGTACGTAGCAGTTTTGCAAATACATAGATAATTGATGCTTCCCGGCTCGGCGTTGCGGTTGTACTCGAGATTATAATTACTCGTAGCAGTTTCACGTTACGCGGGTACCTGAATACGTAGATATTATATTTTTGCTCCTTACAGAGAGGGTGCGACTGTGAATATTGTTTTTTCAAGGTTAGAGATTGTGGGGGACATCGAGTGATTTAAATGAAGAAATAAACAATAAAGAAATAAATATAAATATATCGAGTGCTTTAAATAAAGATTTTTCTTTAGATCTTAGATTTTAATTAAAAATGTAGGTTTTTTAATAAAAAAATGTCATAAAATGTGATAAAATGATTTTGATAAAAAAATGTCATAGGCTTGTTTTCTTTAGATCTTTAGATTTCAATAAAAAATTTCATAGGCTTGTAGGTTTTTTCTTGTAGGTTTTTTCTTTAGATCAATTACCTTTCATATAGCCTGCTAAGACATCATTCCGATATTCAGTTGCAACGGGATATACATTTGCAACGATAAAAAAATCGGGGCCGGGTGGAAATTCCGAACTTTAAATGATCAGAACGCTTAAAACTCCGAAAGAATACTACCCCGGAAGATCTAAACTCCGAATGAATTTTACACGAAACACCAAAACTCCGAAAATGTGAACGGGTTGGGTTGAAATTCCGAACTTTGAATGATCAGAACGCTCAAAAGTCCGAAAGAATTTTATACGAAAGACCAAAACTCCGAAAATCTGAACACCGTCAAAATAATTCGGCTATGGAAATTTTAAAAGTTTCAAAATTTTCAATAAATCGACAAAATCTTTCAAGAATTTTTTTTATATAAAAGTGATTTTACGTCAATTTTGACATTTGTCTAAACAATGTTTTACGTTCTAGATAATTTACAGTCAACTGTGTAGACTTTCGCTGGCATGATCTTGACGAACCTTGTAATTTCGGGACATTATAATTAGGAATTTTAAACCGTCGGCACATTCAAAGTTCGGAATTTCAACCCGGCCCCCATGTCAAGATCATGCCAGCGAAAGTCTACACAGTTGACTGTAAATTATGTAGAACGTATAACATTGTCTAGACAAATTTCAAAATTGACGCACAATCACTTTTACATAAAAAAAAAACTCTTGAAAGAATTCGTCGATTTACTGAAAATTTTGAATCTTTAAAAACTTCCATAGCCGAATTATTTTGACGGTGTTCAGATTTTCGGAGTTTTGGTCTTTCGTGTAAAATTCTTTCGGAGTTTTGATCTTTCTGATCATTCAAAGTTCGGAATTTCAATTTGGCCCCGCATCTTGAATTTTGGAATATTAAAATATGGATTTTTAAACTGTCGGATCATTCAAAGTTCGTAATTTCAACCTGGCGCCAAAAAGTCGGTTTCTTTTTTTTCTTTAAAGGATACATTTAGAACATTTTCCTGAAGTTTCAAAGCGAAGTTCGAAAAACTTCAAACGTTACAGCCCGTCAACGCTGTGCCTCACCGTTCGGATTCGGAGTGGGCGTAAACTGCAAACGCGTTTTTCTCAAAACGGCATTTTTTTAATCGGCGTGCAGAATTATTCAAAAACTATCAAGCCGATTGAGTTAAAATTTGGTGCCAATATTGATATTATTGCTACCTTCTACTTAACGAGAATTGTTTTTAAAAAATTATAAAGAAAACTGCCTTTTTAATCCAAATTTTACAGAAATTTTGCGCGAAATGTTTTTTCTGAGTGCGTGCTATTCTTTTAAATTTGCATTTTTTTAATTTTAATCACTGTCAAATAGAAACTATACATGTTCTAACTGAATAAATGTTTGAGTTTTTTGCAAATCAAAGTCTACCTAACCTTGCTTTAACACTCTGCCACAGCTTCGCTATTTAGATGATAAGTGAATTAAAAAAAATTATTTTGTATACTTAAATATACTATGAAAGTGTACCTATAGTTTGATAAACGTAGAATATTTATTTCTTAGTTTAAAAATCCCTCAAAATTGCTTAATTTTTTTGTCTAAAGCTTATATTGCGTTCTTTAAGTGTGTTCAATTGTATTCAAATTCGAGAATGGAGCAAGATTTCAAAATGTTTAATTGCTAATAACATACATAGTGAGTTTAGACAAATCAAAATTGGGTATAGACAAAATCAATAAAAATTTGCATGTTTCAGTTTAATGACAGGAAAAATGGAACGCTTCTCCGTTGCGTCCCCTCGGGTTGAAAAACATATATATACACAACGAACGAAGGGGGATGGTGCTTGCAATGTCAAGGCCACTAGGGTGAAGTGTATATTACAAGGGGAGTGTCACTCCCTCGCGGTAGCAGGAAGCTGGCAACGAAACGGAGAGGCAGAGAGAGAGAGAGAGAGAGAGAGAGAGAGAGAGAGAGAGAGAGAGAGAGAGAGAGAGAGAGAGAGAGAGAGAGAGAGAGAGAGGATAGAAATGGGAGAAAGCCCTGCTGGTCCAGCATCGATCGGTGCAGGTTTACAGGGGTGTCGAGCCACCACCAACACATTACCCACATACACACGCATACACATAAAAGAGTGAATACAAACGAACTGCACGCAGTGGTTGTTCTTCGTAATTCTGGATCTTTCGAAGGAGTGAAAATAAAAACATTCGATTATTTAAAGTATCAATATGAAGTTCACTTGATACCAACGAGGTCAGTCCGATTAACTGCGAGAATATCATTTTACCAGATACTCACAAAAAAGCCTTAAGGCGAGAGCGCGAATTAGAAGGTCCGAAAAATGGTTTTATTTTTATTGCTTAAATCGATAGATAAACTATCCAAGAATATATTTACAAAGTTACAGAGACCAATTGTAAATATTTTTTAACATACAAGGCCAAAAGCAGAGAAGCGATTGATATTTGATATTTCCTCCTATTGAAAACTTTGAAGCGCGTTTTCTCCAGTTTTTATTTTCACGATTTTTCAAAATTGGCAGGCGTGATAGCAAAAAACTAAACGACCTATTGAGTCAAACCAAAGTTCATTTTCTTCAGTATGAAAATCTCTTCAAAGTGAATTAAGGCGTAATACGCACTTACAAGGCCTAAAAAGGCGTTTTTTCACGATTTTTTTTTCTGGAAAAGGATTTTCTTTGGGCAAAACGAAAAGTATTAGGCAGTGTAGTGGCATCTTTTAGCTTTAGATTGGCATTTTTTATTTTCAAAAATATTCATTAACATTGCTCCTGTAGGAAGTCTCCTGGAGGTCCCCGAAAAAAAAGTGTCCGGCGGTGAGTAAAGTATCTCCGGTTTGGATTACCTAAAATGGAAAAACCAAAAAGATTCTTTTAGGGGATAGATGAATCCAGGTATGGATCGAAGGAATAGTCGAAATTTAAATTTTTGACACAATGGTGGCTCCGGAAAGAAACAATTTCGATTTCCGACCAAATTTTTTTCGTTAAATCGTTGAAAAAAATAGAAATAATTATCGGAAATTTTATTCCTTCGATCAATACCTGAAGAATATATCTGACACGGTTGTGTTAAAATTGCAGACCGATCGGTTGAGTCGTTTTTTGAGAAATCGTGCTCACCGACTTAAAAACCCAGTTTTCAGAAAAACGCTTTTAAAGTTTCAAAAGCACTTTCGAACGCTCTGACACGTCATTACAAATGTGCGTGTAACTTCGAGAATATTCACTGGATCGATTAAAAATTTTCAGGGAATATACTTACATATTTGTACATTCCGAAAATGCAATGAAAAAATCGATTTTTTGAAATTTCTAACTGCGTATAACTCGTTAAAAGAGTCGTTGATAAAGTATTTTTAAATAATTTTTACAGCACGTTAAACTGTTTTTTTAACACATTTTTTTTTCAAACCTAAGAAAAGATATAATTTCACGATTTTTTCAGCTTTTTCTTAATTCGCCCAGAAAAAAATATATGACAATTGAAAATTTTATTGGTTTATTTGGTTCAGTCAAGAATTACGAGCTGCATCTTTCCCGCCGGTTGGGGACTGCAGTGGCAAACGCACATGGAATAGCCCATGTAGAGATTGACCATTGGGCCTGGGACGGGCCTTTACAGTTAGCCTTTCTAGAATATTGGGCCGTGAGTATTTACCAATGAGGTGCCTTTGTAGAAATGATAAGAACGGCCCGATATCGGCCAACAGAGCCAACAATTATTGGGCCAATGATTCAATTCATTGTAGCGCCAATGTTGGTAATTGCACTTGGCCCTATGTGGGCCCTCTTAAAGGGCCTGTGTAGAAATTGACCACTGGCTCTATGATGGGCCGTCACAGTTGGTCTATCTAAAAGTTAGTCTATCTAGAATATTGGGCCGTGAGTTTGTTTGGGTTTGTTTGGGTGCGTGATAAATATTCAACCTATATCGGGCCAAGATTGGCCTGAGATTGGTCCTTATGGATACATATTTCATGGAATAACCTTGAAATAAATTGTGATTTGCGTATATGACAGGTTTCAAAATTGGCATATTTTACTTACTTATGTTGGTTATTTACAAATGCCAATAATAGGCCAAGACTTGATTACGAAAACTGAACTACAAAATATAGACGATTAATATATGATGTGCCAGTTACTTGCCTATTCTGGCACAATATACAGATAATGAATAACCCAAGGCTTAAATAAAATAAAAGCAGGTATGGTCTGACCCACTTAGCCAATAAAGGGCTTAGATTAATTAAATGTAATTTCCAGTATTTTAGCATTGCCAGTTTTAAAATTGCCAAATTTCGATGAACTATCACGGCTGTTTATTGGTTTTAACAGATGGGCCAGAATAGGTTTTAGTAATGGGCTGATATTGTGCCAGTTCTCAATTTATAACGGGACAATAATGGGCCAATGTAATTGGCAGTACTTCAGCATCACCAGTTTAAAAATACGCAAATATTGTTTATCTATCATGACTGATTAATGAATTTAAAAGATGGGCCATGATAGGTTTTAACTATGGGCCGACATTGTGTCGGTTTTCAATTTAGAACGAGACAATAATGAGCCAATGTAATAGCCAGTATTTTAGGATTGCCTGCTTTAGGATTGGCAAATTTAGTTTAACTATCACTGCTGTTTATTGGTTTTGAAAGATGGGCCAGGATAATCTTTAGTAATGGGCCGATATTGTGCCGGTTTTCAATTTATAACGGAACAATATTGGGCCAATGGAATTGTCAGTATTTTAGTATCCCCAGTTTTAAAATTGGCACATTTAGTTTAACTATCACGGCTGTTTATTAGTTTTTAAAGATGGGCCAGGACAGGCTTTAGGGATGGGCCGATATTGTGCCAGTTTTCAGTTTAGAGTGGTACAGTAATGGGTCTATATTATTTCTCTTTTGTTGGCTTATACGATGGTCCAAATATTGGTCTGATCGTAACATTGGGCAACTCATGGCAACCTCTACATAGGACGCTGATAAACCTGCAGTCATTTATTATTTCATGTTGAACATTTTTTTTATACATTTCAAATATACATGAAAAGATACCTGAATATTTACTGGGCTCACTTGTTTTTTCCCTTCAGAAAAAATACCCGAGCTTTTTTGGACCTTCTAATTCAGATTCCCGCCTTAAGACTTGTTAAAAAATTAAAATTCTGCACTAAGCGTACGGAATTTTTTGTTCTCAACATCGCGCACTCACAATCGTGTTACTAAATTTTGTAATCGAATAATAATAGGATGATGAAACAACTACAAAAGCCGGCGGTCTCGCGCTCGTTAGCGCGATGTAATGAGATAATAAGGCGTTTATAGTTGAGATTATGTATACGTGGAAGACATATCGAGATGTGAGATCTATCAACGGGATTTATAGACATGGAGATTCGAACCAATTCGAAATGTCGAGACTCCCCGTCACGGAGAAAGAAAGAGCCAATGAGAAAAACAAGGGAGGAAGATAAGGAGGGGAGGGGGGCAAAGAGAAAAAAAAAATAATCGAAAGTTCCCGCGATCTTTGCACACTTTAGGTTCACGAACAACATATACCCATTGGATTATAACGAACGAGAGGCTCATGGAAAATTGTGATGCAATATGGCGTGGAAAGGTTTTGTACTATACATACATATGTGCAGACTGTTTGCTACCGAAAGACCACACAATCACGCGAGATCAAGAGATTCAAGAGGTTCACCATTATTCGCTCTGCGGTTCATACATACAGGACGTTCCGTTCCAATTTTTGGCAAGAGTGCGATATCCGAGACGCCAAGATTTGACGGTGAATTTAGCGTTATCGCGTCGAAATAAACAAAATATGAGAAGGGGCAAAAGTTAATATTTCGCTTATTTTGCGGTAAAATTAGAATTTTTCGCTAGTTATCGAAAATGACGATTTTTTCGAATTTGAGAATTGCAAGGAACATCAGACAAGGTAATATGGAAATATATAGTTTCAACAGTGTTTCAGAAGCCAAAAATGTATTTTAAATACCACTATCATGTTTTCCTGGCTTATAGGTGCGACTAGAAAGAGTAAAGTAGTACTTTTATAAATCGCTAGGAATCCGACGAGGGATTAAAAGTATACGGTTCATCCCTCTTCGGACTTGTAAGGCCCCAAGTTTATGTAAAATATATCCTTTAGTAATTAGTAGTAGTAATAGTAACAGTGCAATATTTTTATGGGTTTCGGTTCCATAATGAAATATATCGAATCCAAACAAACCCAAACAAACCCAAACAAACCCAAACAATTGGACTGCATGCGCCGAATTGGGTATCGGCCAAATGAGAGAATAACTTTTTGCCCTGGAGGCAATACTAAACAAATACTTTTCGAAGCTCGCCCGGTCAATTTCCATTATTTGTGATAAAATAATGACATTGTACCCATGAGCCAACGACAATCGTTGAATTTTTGCTTATTTTACAATTACCGGTAAAAGCGGTAATTGTAAAATTACCGCTTAAGGGATTACCCACGTAATCCCTTAAGGAGCTACGTGGGTTTCGAAGAAAAAAAAGCATATTTTCTCTATTGAAAAAAATATAATTATAAATTATTTTATTCAAAATGTTAAACTCACAAAAGAGCAACGTTTCAACAATATTGGTAAAAAATTTCATCCAAAAATTCGGGAAATTCAGCCGGTGGGTCCTGGTTTCCGGAGACCCCTCAAAAAAAGTACGCGATTGAAGTTTGCATTGTTGGGATGTAACGAGATTTTCGTCATTCTTCATTTCCTTATTTATCATTATCAAAAGCCTTTTTTGCAAATTGGGATCGTAAATCTCTAATAAGAATACTTAAAAACATTTGAGAGTTTTCCACAGCCTAATTCGACCAAATCAAATTTGTGCATTTAAAAAAAATCCTCGATGCATTCCAACGATGCAAACTTCAACGTCATAAAAAAGTGTCCTCGTGGTGGTCAGGATAACTCATGATAGTTTTATCCAAAATTACAAAACCAAATTTTTTCTGTTAGTAGATAAGTATAGCTCGTGATTGAACTAAGGATTCAAAAAAAAATTGAAATTTGAATTTTTGGCAGAGTTGTATGCAAAATAGTACAATTTTTTGTACAATGTACACTGCGTATAGCCTTGTAAAATTAGTTTTATTCGAAGAGAAAAACTTTCGTTCAATAACTAATCAATGCTATTTTGAAGAAGTGTGCAAAATTTCAATAAGATCGGTGCATTCGTTTACGAGAAATCGTGTCCACCGACTTCGAAAATAAAGTCTCTCTCTCCTAGACTTTAACTCCGATTGACTTAGAACTTTGGCAGAATATTCAAGACATATTACACTATTAGATACTAAAAATTTTGAGGAATGGATTTTTTGAAATTTTCAAACCCACGTAAGCTTTTAAAGAAGGCGAAACGGCAATTTTTTTATTCTCGAAGTTCTCATTATTTTTGTTCGAATATAAAAAATCAACAGTCAAAACTTGGCGCTTATGATATCGTACTATCCCCCAATTCTTCATTTCAGTCGAAATTTTGTTTCTTTATTATTCGATATCAAATCACTACAAAAATCAAATCACTTCGATACTAGATTGGGCAGATTCTTCCATAAGCTTCCGAAGATTCACGAAATACAAATCATTTCACTGAACCGAATGAAAAACCCAAAAATACCGCCACATGAAAATCACATGCTCTCAATGGACTTGGATCTGAGATACAACAAATATCACGATCAGATGAAAGAGGATTGTGAGCTTTCGTGGCTGGTAATCTTAGGACGAAGCACCCTATACACGTGTGTTGGATGTTTATATAACACTCGTACTTGTAACTCATGCTCTGTAATATATATAGCAATCGGGAGATGTGTAGACGGAGGCAAGGCGCCGCGTAGGCAGGTGTAAATCAGCGAACACCCACGCGGATAAAGTCGTGTCGATTCTATGTACCTTTACAACCATTCTGCACTCGTAGAATATGTATATACGTATGCATGCATGTATGTATGAATACACACACGTATATACTTGGTTAATCTCACAAAGAGCACGACTATCCCATTGTGCGTGCCCCAGAGATGTGCGAGCACGTACGAGAAGAATTGCGCAAAGGCGAAAAACGAGAAAGGCTTTTTTTTATTCAAGTAGTACGCTCGAAAGACTCTTCTTGTGTTCACCTCCACGTGTGCACTTCCATACTCGTGATAATCGGTGTAACACACGCAAACCAGTGTGCCTCATTCCATATTGTAATTTAGGCGATTCGTGTATCAATTTTTAATGGCTTTTGCTGCTTACGGTTTACCAGTCGAATTCCCAAAACGTGGCGCAAAAAGAAACTTCGGCTTGAATCACATGGGCGTAACGAACGGTTCCAAATTTGTAAATAATCGGTTATTTACAAATTTGAGACCGTTCGGAGGAGAATAGAACGATGTGTTTTAAAGCTGGCTCCAATAATTGATCGTAGACAAGGCGAGTTAAAATATGGTATTACTGGCAAGGCCTTATGTACCTTTGGATGGTCGGAAAACAAGACTTTTTTGGGGATTTTTTTTTTTAAATATTAATGAAGCTATCAAAATGAGGTTTGGAGGGTTTACTTTACATATTTGTAAGTACTCAAATCAATTTTTATTTTACAAAAAGATACAAAACGGCGGCCCAGTGGGTGGTAGCTAAAAAATGCCATTTTAGGCCCTCCACGGGCGGGCTCTCGTTGGAGACGCACATGAGGACCTCGAACAATAAATGAATTTTCTTCTCAATACACATGAGTTTTGCTAGCGAAGTACATACGATTATTACTAAATATTGATTTTTGCAAATGTGCCACCATTAAAAAAAAACGTATTTTCGACAAAAAAACGACCTTTATAAAAGTCGTAATTGTTCATCGACTGTAAAAATCGTGTGTACTTCGCTAGAAAATCTATCTAAGAAGATACAGTTGAAATTTGAAGTCAATCCGTCGAAAATTATAGGAGCTACGAGTCCGCCCGGTTTCGAAAATATGGTTTCAAGAAAAACGCGTTTGAAGTTTCAAAATCCTTTTTCTTCGGACCATAGAATGTCTGGGATGTTCATACGTATCAACCGTATGTCTCACTCTTTATGTCTCTACATCATTTAAGGGGTTTGCTCACTTTAAACGCTGAAAAAGGCTGTTTTTATGAATTTTTTGATAGGTTTAAATTATAGATATTGATATAAAAGTTGTTACACTTAATAAATACACTTTCGAAATACATTAAATTTAAAAAATTTATTTATTCAAGTCACTATTCATAGACGAGAATGGGAGTTGAAAAAATGTCCTAAAATAATTGTAGGTCTGTGCTGTTGATGAAATCTCAAAAATGGATCATCCGAAACCAAACATCAAACGGTTTTAGATTCAGTATGTTAATGGCTATAGGTTATAGACATATGATTTTTGATACATGTAAAAATAACAAAATGGCGGACATTCTTTTAATAAAAAAATGTTTTTTTTTTCACCGTTTTTGGCAAAAAAAATAGTAAAGATCAAAATTTAAAAAAATCCTTGATATGTGCTATAGCTATAGTTGTAAAGAATATGTGGTTAAAATTTCATAAGGATCGGTTCAGTAGTTTCGAAGATTTAATCAACAAGCCGTCGAAAAACGTTGCTTCGAGAAAAACGCCCTTGAAGTTTGTTTGGGTTACATAAAACATATATTTGTTTTTATGTATTTCGAAAGTTTATTTATTTTTTATCTTTTTTATTTATTTTATATCAACTTTTATATCAATATCTATAATATAAACCTATCAAAAAAATTCATGAAAATAGCCTTGTTCTTTAGCGTCTAAAGTGAGAAGACCCCGTAAGCCAATCGAAAAAAAACTATACCTTTTTTTCAAAGGTATATAAGGCCTTAGTTCTTCGAGTGCGCACGGGGTCACTTTTACCCCAACGTGCCGCAGCAACACACACAGCTTCAATTTCATTGTTTTTCAACAACTCGTTATTATTTAAAAACCTAAACGTGCTGCTTCAAAGACAAATAAATTCACTACAAAAAAACGCATGCGTAGTTTTTCTCCAATAAAGTGCACGGTTTTCCGAATATTCGGAGGCGAAAGTAGCTTGGGGTCACTTTGACCCCATGTGCATGATGGGTTAAAAATTGAAGTAACGATTTTTTATCACTACGATGACAAGTCATTTTATACCTGTCACAAACCCGCAAGTATTTTGAAAAAATGAATTGGACATTTTTTTGTATGCCTTAAATGTGATTCGTCATCTCAGATAAATGTCCCGAGCCATTATCACTGCCGAAATAGAGTGTACAACAGATTTTGAGTGTTAGTTTTGTACATGAGATGGCGGAGAACCTCCTTCGTGAAGAGCAAAAACGCGTGGGTTTGACTCTCGAGAAAGCAACAGAGATCGTTTATACAATTCCACTTACACTTGGCTCGCATAATATCCTCGACGCACAAAGACATAAATTATTATGATTTTCCATTGACCCAAGAGTATACGAATGACGAGAAAAAAAAATACAAAAGTTATGGGCGAGAGGAGAGACTCGTTGAGAAATATCATGAGCACCGTCTGGAAAACGTAGAAAAATTAATGACTGGACCCAGTCACGAGATGTCGAGGAAATAAAAAAAAACAGCTCAATACGACTTTAGATAGGCTTGATATTTCTGTTTATTTATACTTTTTTACCGTTATTTTTACAACTTTATGCACGATGCCTATAAAAATCACCTTTTACATTGGAAAAACGATTTTCTCCCGCAATTCCACTCTCGTTATCGCAAATTATTGCGGTCTATTCACATCACACCGCGTATAACAGTGTAAAATATAAATCTTATATTCCAAAGTCTCGTTTCGGTGGCGTACATTACCCAAGCTGTACAGCAATATCTCTTTTCTTCCTCCCCTGGCTATATGAGGCCTTTCTCTCGGTTGCTAAATCGGCATACGTTCCTTCGCGATTGTGCCTCTACTCGCGCGTTGAAAGATCGGAAAGTTTTATAAAAATTCACTCGTGTCATGTCGTCTTTCTCGTGCACGCCACTGTTGGGTTTCTTTTGATAAAAGTTCCAAAAAGGCCACGTTGATTATTCTAACGTTGCGCGTCAAGGGATCATCACAGTGTAACGAGTAAAAAAATAGCTGATTTTCGCGATTTTTTTTTTCGATGGTTAAAATACACTAATTAGTCTGTTTTTTTAATGTAAAATCAAAGCACTCGTGAAGAACAGGAAATATATTTTTTTAAGTTTATTTACATTTTTTGACATTTTTTTTACCGGTTGAAAATGTCTTCGAAAATAAAGCCGTAAATATTATCTGAAACAAAATTTGTAAAAAAATTATTAATCAGTATGAAAGCCGCTATCTTGCTATGGAGGTTTTAAAAAATCAAAATTGACATAATGGCGGTGGTTTGAAAAAAAAAGTATCGAATTTAGCCTCCTTCGACAGTTTTTCGTTAAAAAATACATAAAGATAAAAAAAGCTTCCATAGTAAGATAAAGAATAGCGTGACGAATGTTGTGTCAAAATTTAAGACGGGTAGCTCGAAAACTCTTCCTTTGAGAGTGTACACTGAGAAAAAAAAATCATTGATCCAATATCATTGGTGTAATTGAATGAAATTTCATTGATTCAATTGTAAAATTGTTGGTGTAAATAATCGGATTTATTAGTCCAAACAAAACGCTATTAACTTCGATAACATGATAAAATTGAAAGTTTTTTTTCTTTCAAAAGATATATTGTTAGCCGCGAACAATATATTATTGAAACTATCTAAAAAATTATCGCGAACAAATTATATAATTTTGAATGCATTTTCTGCAACGAATAAAAAAAGCGTTTCAATTCATAACATGAATATTGTTGATTCGAGTACACAAGAAAAATTGAATTTCGCTCGTTTGATTCAGATAAAATTTCTATTGAGTAAATATGTTATTTAATTTTTTCACCATATCCGATATTGATTTTCAAGTACATTATTCGTCAAAATATTAATATTTCATTTTTACTGAAAAATATTAAGCAAATCTCTGAGTTGGTTAAAAAATTATGCGAAAATAACACTTGTTTTTTGCGCATTTGGTTGAAAAAATTCAAGGAAATCATGGCCGAGCGCCACCGAAATAATAGGTGTGAGGAAAGCCGTAGTTCTCGGAGTAACCGCTAGAAGCCGCACGCGCGCTCGCTTCTCGTAAGCGTAGCGCGAACCGAAAATCTACTTGAACGCCGGAGAAACTCTAAAGAGTATTGCTTCTTGGCCTGTGGCTAAGATCAAAGTGTTAGTATCTGTTCTTATCAGTTGAATATCTGATATTCTCTCCATGGATATTCCATTGGATATCTGATATTCTCTCCACTATTATCGTGGATGATCATTCTAATGCTAACTTTTTATTTAAGATTTAAAACAAATTGAAAAACCTACGTCTCATGGCATATTCGTTTAGATGTAGTAAAGAAATAATTCATTCTATTGATTATATTTTTGTACGAAATAAAAAATGTTGTAGCAACCGCTTAATTATTTCATCCAAACATCTACGGATTGTATATAGAATGATTTAAATAGAATATAATTTTATTAGAAGGATAATGTAGATATTCAGAGAACAGAAGAGATTTTCAAATAAAATAATATGTTATTTTAATCAATCACATTTTCCAATATTGTATAGTATCGTAACAATCTCATATATCGGTGGCACTCCGCGATCAGATATTTATTTGAATCAACCAATATTTTTTTTTTATTCAATTGGTTTTTTTTTCTCAGTGTACACCGTTTTGAAAAACGACATTTCGAGAAAAACGCGTTTAAAATTTCGAGTGCGGAATTTTCATATAAATTATCTACTGACGTTTATGTAAGTATATGAACAGCATGTTTATAAGCGTCTATACTATCGTATGGTGCAAAAAAAAAATCAATTTTTTTTAAATCCTGTACTGTGATGACTCCTCAAACTTGCGAGGATCATTATCTTTCTTTTAAAATGTTTTTCCCTGTTCAATTATTATAAAAAATATTTTCTCCATACGATCAGGATTTAACAAAAGTTATTTATAAATACTGACTGCCTGGATTAAGATCGACGCAAATCCGTTATGTTTATTTATTTGTTTCTCACGCTGAACGGTCGTTCGATTGTAGCCTCTCAGGAAAACCGTTTCAAGAGCTTTCATACCTTCACGATCCCGAAATCCCTTGGATTACCCAATGCCTCGAGGGGTTACGTACATTGTACCGGAGGCTCTTGTCTCCTTGCGCTCGACACAAACTGCGGGACTTTGATAAAACTGGAATTTCGAACTTTCCTCGGTTACGAGAAGTTTTGAACTATATATAGACACGTACAAATATATAACGTGAGCAATGGGCTCTCCGGAGAGCTCAAATTTTCATCGCCCACGTTAAATCCTTTCTATCGTTCTCGAAACCGTGAGCTTAACGGATAACCTCGAACAGTTTGAACAATCTGCTTACTTACTCGTACTGGGAGCGATTCTAAGGTTAAGGAGGTCGGAGCGGTCCAGTTGAGTCAAATGACGGTTTATGAATTTTTTTGTTTTCAATGAACATCAAATGAATGCTTAAGAGGTATACTCTGTGGATGTTAATTTTTCATAAAATATATAGGGTAAAGCCACCAAAGAGTACGCACTTTATAAACTTTTATTTCTAGAAAAATCAATTTTGATAATATAATTTGTAATTCTTATTCAAACTAAGCTTTGGTCATTTATGAACATTATTTTAAATACAAATCTTAAGTAACAATCTCGAAAAATATATTAAAAAGCTTAAGCTTAGAACTCGTTCCGTGCGCACTCTTTGGGTGCGAACTCTTACCAAAGACGTCCCGAGTCGAAATTTTCGAGCCGCGTTCAACCCACAAAATGAAGGCGAGCAGAAATCGGCGTGAGCGGGTTATTGGGTATCTAAAGGAGGGTACAATGTTTGAAAGTACCATGCGTTAGAGCCTCCGATGAACCTCCGGCATGGCAGAAAGTAGACTTTTTGACTCAAAGGAGGTCAGGGAGGGTCACAATTGAACCTACGGAACCTCAGGTGGGCCTACTTCGAGCGCTCCCGCAGAACCTACTGCCCCCCCTTTCGGCCTACTGTACACGGCTAAACAAAAAAATTAATTTATATAGAATCTATTTAAATAAAATAGGTTTTTTTCCTTGTCTCCCAGCCTACTACGATCATATTTCTTTCAAATATATTTATATATGTTAATAAAGATGAGATTCAAATTAATCTTCATTTGCTTACAATGTACACTGTAAAGCTTAGTGTACTATATGCAAAAAATATTTCATAAATCGAAAATAAAATGAACGCATTATTTGAGAGCTTTACTACAAGGATTTTTCATCGTAATTCGTCATTCCCTGGCCTTTGGAAATGATTTTTTTCGAAGAAAATATTTGCCCTATATGCGATTTGAACCTAGTCCTACCTACTCATAACTACGCGCCGCTGCCCCTATGCTACCGAGTGCTTATAACATTTTGGTCGCTGATATGGCATAAGAGACCAAATGAATACCTCCAACTATTTGTTGTATCACATAAGCTATAGATTTTTCAAACACACAGACACACACACACACACACGCGCGCGCGCGCGCGCGCGCGCGTGTGTGTGTGTGTGTGTGTGTGTGTGTGTGTGTGTGTGTGTTTATTTATAGAAAATCAATCTATTTAATATCGTCCAATAACTACATATTTTATTTGATTCTAATAAATCTGTGATTCGGTTTCATCAGTTTAACATTTTCATCTGTTCAAAAAAACAATTTAGTCAAGTTCACTGAATTGATCTAATTATTTTTTTTAATTTACCTTAAATAAAATATATGTAGAGTTAAGCATTTTTCTATTTGATTGAACTAATGGTCCATCTTTATTGTAACACTCATATCAAAGGGGCGGGGGGTAGTGAAGGTGGAGAGAGAGGAATTTTATATATATATATATATATAAAATAGGCGGGGGGTAGTGAATTCCTCTCTCTCCACCTTCACTACCCCCCGCCCCCTTGATATGAGTGTTGCAATAAAGATGGACCATTAGTTCAATCAAATAGAAAAATGCTTAACTCTACAAATATTCTATTTAAGGTAAATTAAAAAAAATAACTAGATCCATTCAGTGAACTTGACTAAATTGTTTTTTTGAACAGATGAAAATGTTAAACTGATGAAACCGAATCACAGATTTATTAGGATCAAATAAAATATGTAGTTATTGGACGGTTTTAAATAGATTGATTTTCTATAAATAAACATTTTTTAAATCAATCATTTTAATAATGGAATGCAATAGGAAAAATTTGGTTCTATGAAAAATCTAGTTAACACAAATTTAAAAAAAAATCAAATAGACGCGTTTAGTTAATATCATAATATTTAGCGGGAAAAAATAAAAATATGCTTCATACATACACGTGGAAATATTTTTTTTAATTTTCGACGTGCTAAAAATGAAAACAAGGAAAAATCAAACATCTTATTTGAAATCGACGGTAATCGGCCGTCGCCATTTATCAACTCATTATTGAATAAACAAAAAAAAACAAAACGAACAAAAACAAAAAGAAAAAATCGAATGAGGTTGAATTCTAAACCGACAATTTCAATCCTTCAGAACATGAAATAGACTATAATTAACACCCTATCGTTCCATATAGAAATCAACATTATATGTTATTTAGATATACACTGCCAGCTAAAAGTTTTCGGACACTCCACATAATCGCAAAACTTTTGAGCGCTGGATAATTGCCAAATAATGTTAGAGTAATATAATTCATTTCATTTATTCTTTCACGAAGATACTATAAAGATCTATATGATTAAGTAATTTCACAGAGCTTTATAGTATCTTCGTAAAATAATTATTATTCTACCATAAGTTTGCAATGATCCAAAGTGATATTAAGTTCTGCAGTTATCTGAAGTGTCCGAATACTTTTGACTGGTAGTGTATATTCGAATATATTAACGCAACCACATATTTCGAGTATTATATATATATATATATATAAAGTATTATATAATATATACCGTCGCTTAAATGTTTGGATACACCAGTCGATATTTCTTGCTGCACTAAAAGTCACATAGCTTCGTAAAAAAAAGATAACCAAATTTACCGAACGGCGTTTTGACGGGAATAAATTCAGCTGTATGTTGCTTTTCTGAAACATTTTTTTATCATTTTCTTTTCGACCCGGTACGCACTTTTATACGTGACTGATTTTCGGCTTTTTTTCGACCATCAAGAATTGAACGCATGACTTATGGAAATAAAATTGTTACGTTTATCCATGATGAACTTAAACGGGGTAGCAGGAACTTCATTTGCGTTTTTTATAAAGTTTTGTACGATTTTTTTCGCAATGTTATTTCATTTTTTGCTAAAAAGACTAATTCTAGATAATGCAATGTAACTCAAGAACTAGAGGGCTTTAGAAGAAATGTCAAGAACGAAAAACGTCGCGTAAGCTTATACTGGATAGACTGGCATTTTTTAAAGAATTTTCCTGTGAGATTTTTTCTCACAGGAAAATGCCTATTAATCCGATAGAATTGGAGTAAGACTGTATACACAAGCATTCTTTTATCAATTACCTATAAAATAATAATAAATCGATATTGAGTAAATTTGATTGTTTTCGCATATTAATATTGGACTATTAATTTGATAAGGGGACGATGTATTTTTATTAATTTCGTATTATTTTCGTCATCGAACGGGTTACCGATCAGGTCACAATGGAATGATGATGGAGGAGATATCGAATTTGGGCCGAAAGCAGGTTAGGTGGGGTCGAGCCAACAGTTTGAGATTGAAAGCAGGTTAAGGAGGCCTGTGCTCTGCACGTTTCACTGAAACTGGGGGTCGAGAGAAGGTTTGGGAGGTCTAGCAGAGGCTACCCTGGGCCAAGAGGAGGTCTCTTCATGGCACTGAACTCGACAAATGAGGTTTCGTAGGTTCAACGGAGGCTGGCGGCTTATGTATTACAAAAGAAATGGGTCCTGCGAGGGTTCAGAGGAGGCTAAAAATTTCGACTCGGGTATACATGTTCTAACTGAAAAAATGTTTAAACTTTTTTGCAAATCAAAGTCTACGGGAAGCCAGACTGCACGCTAATTCGCAACTCCCGCGGCGACCTTGCGATAACACTCTTCCACAGCTCCGTCATTTCGATGATGAATTAATAAAAAAAAAAAAAATTTTGTATACTTAAATATACTACTAAAGTATACCTAAAGTTTGATAATTGTAGAATAATTATTTTTTAGTTTAAAAAATCCCTCAATATTGCCAATTTTTTCCTGTCTAAATGTATATCCCGCCTTAACAAAGCGAGTCGTTGTCCAACACCTTGACATGACATATGCCACTAACAGGTTGGGTGGTGTTGCCACCACAAGAAAAAATGAAACACTCAAAATAGCTGCGTACTTTTTGGTGGCTCTACCCTAATTAAAGCGCAAAATTATGCATTTTCATATTTTTCTTACGCAAATAAGGAAAACTTTTGTGTTACTACCAACTTGAAAAAGTATAACATTATCGATGCTTATTATGAAAAAACTGCGTCAGCGAATGTTTTATACAACCCAGGATGAAATTTTGAATCATTTATAATTAAGCCTATTAATATTTATGTCACGAGATTATTCATGATTACCATTACTTAATATTAGAAGTTGCCAAAATACGGCAACTTCGCGGATATTGAGGTTGGCAGCAATGCTCTTCATTCGCCAGCCAATATTCGTAATCTTTCATCAAACCTTCATGGTACAATATTGAATATATATGGTTTACGATGGGCAAGTTGGGGTTTTTCTTTACTAAAGTGTTTACAAAGGTATAGTTTTCGAAATGTTTACAAAGGTTTAGTTTTCAAAATGTTCACAGAGGTTCAGTTTTCAAAATGTTTACAAAGGTTTAGTTTTTAAAATGTTTTAGTTTGCATTAATCCGTCGTTAAAAATGATCTATCTTGGTGCTAAATAGCCAAAAAGCGTGAACTCATTGCCAATCTAACCGCACGTAAAATTATATACATTCAACTATTTTTTATCTCCGGTGTTTTGCAGTGAAATTTTTTTTTTTTTATCGTAAAGACTCAGTGTAGTCTAGACAATAACATATATACATTTTTATACTTCCGACTGCACACTTCCTCCACGAATCTCTGACTGCAGGTGGGGTCGATCGGACCCCAGACGTTTTCCAGATCGTTGTATTTCGGCAATTATGCATTCTTTTTGTAGAGACGCTTTTCGTAGTCAATAATCCTTAGTTTTCAAGAAAAACAAACATTAGATCCCCAAACATTCGTTTACAATGGGAGATGCGTCGAAAAATACGTAGCACGAAATAAATCATTGTGTCAAACGTTAATTTAATCTTGGATTGTAGCTAATGCTCCAACCTCCTCAAGCCTCCTAGACAAAATGATATTCCAAATGATTTTCATTGCGCCCTAAATCAGGAAACATGATTGACTTTTGTGCCAGTCTGTGTCAATTCCTGCATGCGTTAATGTTTTTTTTCCATTCTTTTCAGGAATCTCTTCGGTCGAGAGTGGCGATGGATTTCACAGGGAGCGTGGGTAGAATAGTGGAGGATCCGAAAGAGGCGAAAGACATTGCGGAAAGCGAGGGTATCACTTGGCGAAGAAGATGGCGCCCGTTTTCTAGGCAACGACCGGGAGCCTCGACACTGGTAGGATTGCACGGTCTCGACCGTGGTATTCACGTGTTACAACCGTGGTTTCACAGCAACCTCAACAGGGAGGTCGCGGCGGCCATTATCAAAGAGCACGGGACCGTCGACGGGTGAGTTGAATTTCGATTTATATCCTCCTCTCTCTCCCGGTCCCTCTGTCCCGCCGTTTCTTCATTCGTATTCTACTTATTTCTCTTTTACATTCGGAGCCGTAAAATAGAACGTAATTACGTATTTTAATGCCACAATGTTTTATGCGATCGTGTTTCAACTCTGGCGAACGGGCAAATCGGTAACGGGGCCGCGAGGAAGGGGAAGGGCGGGAAAGCTCGTAGGAAATGTGGAAAATAAAAGAGAATATAATGAATAATGACACGTGAACCAATGGTATCGAAGGAACGAGCACGAATACACGTAACCGGTCCAGGACTTTACGATCTCTCAATCACGTACATAAAAGAGCTTCGAGCTTGCTCCGCGTCCTCGTCTGTATACCATATAAACATTATATACCACATACCTATATTCCCCATCTATGTATATGTGTGTTGTAGTCAAAAAGTATATATACGTACTGCCTGTACATGGACTTTCTTTATATGTACTTGTATACGTACCGGGTGTTCAGTAGGGATGTAACGATACTTGTTTTACCCGAGACGATACCGATACCGATAATAGTATCAACGTATCGGCAATACCGGCGCCGATGCCGATACAATCTACAAGAGAACTAGATATAATAAAAATTGTTCTTTTTGTACACTAAACAATGACCTAAACATTGAAAAGGTACTTAAGGGGGAATATACCTTTGTGAGGGCAAAATCAAGGGTCACTCCCAGGTAGGAATTGACGATGAAAAAAGGGCTCGCCAAGCTCTGAAACAAGGCTCACATTGTTTAATTCAGGCTGAGCACCAGCCTGATTTCAGGCCTAGCTGAACCTCTGAATGATAACGCGGTTTCAGGCTTTTGCACACAGGCTTGACCAAAGGCTGGTAGAAAAGCCTGTACTAAGCCTGAAACGACGAAACAACAAGGCTCAAAACGAGCCTTAATGAAGCCTTCACGAGCATTTATGACCAGGCTTTTCCCAAACTCTTCCCGAGGCTATATGAGGCCTGTTTTTAGTTTTCTATATTCTACATTGGAGTAAATTTAATAAATTTGTAAAGAATTCATTTGATTTATTATATATATTTATTATTTGTTATATTATTTGTTACAAAATATATATAAAAAATATTTTTAAAAACAATACTTTATTTTATTTCGTACTTTTATTTTCGTATACACTTTTTTGTGTACCTCATAAATATCGATAAGAGCATATGTTTAAATGTTCTGAGCTGCCTCCTTCGCTTTCGTTTTTCGTGCCTTCGCACCCGACAAATTTATTGCTAAATTTTTTTTTCATAACCGTACAGAAAAAATATTATTTTAAACTTATTTTATTTTATCACAACCTGAAACAAGCCTGCATCCAGCCTTGATTTATCAGCCTCAAAATTCACCGGCTGAATAAAGCTTGAAATAACCGTGAGTTTAGGCTAAGCAGCCAGTCTTGGTTCCCGGCTGCTCCAAACGATGCAATGAAACCTGGGCCAGGTCTGTCTCACTCAGGCTTGGTGAAACAAGGCTAGCACAAGCTTGTTTCCATCGTCAGCCTTTTGATTTCATACCTGGGCTTTTGACAATTTATTTTAAAAAACAAAATAATAGTTTTAAATTCGGTTTTCTATACATGTTAGTACAAGTCTTGAAGTAAAAGAATTTCTTTTTAAATTATTTTGAAACAAATGGCGGCGCAGTAGTCGATGAAAGAAAACTCCTTTTTTTCATTGTCCTCTACGGGCGTATTCGCACAGGTCATAATTTTCAAGCTAGAACAAAAAACGAAAAATATTTTGAAAGTAGATATAAAAAAACTAGTCCAGTACGTAGGGATTTTTAAAAACTATTGTTAAAAAAAATGGCGTTAATATGAAAAAAAAAAAATTCCGTGAAAAAATCGGTCGAGTATCGATCGTAAAATTTTCAAATTTCAACTTATCGAAAAAATCCTACGTACTGGACTAGAAGATGTTGTCAAGAAGCTACAGTTAAAATTTCAATTCAATCGATTGAAAACTCAAGGCGCTACGCATACGTCCGTGTCTATAAACATAGTTTCGAGAAAAACGCGTTTAAAGTTTTCAGTACTGTAAAATCATGGAAATTTCGTGTTTACCTTTAATCGGCGATGCCTGGACCATACAATTGTCCTTCTAATTCAACATTTTTGATAGTTAAGGGACCTTTTAAACCAATAAAAAAAAATGCAAAAATAAAAATTTGAGTAAGAAGATAAAAATGTTGACAATGATTTACCTACCTTGCCGGAGTGAAAAGAGCGTCAAAATCAAACAAAAATATAATTGCACTCTTTTATTTATTATTAATTCAAAGTTTAGTACCTGAAGTAACCTAAACTTGAAATTGCACTGATAAAACTTAAAATTGAACTAAACTGTAAAAACACAGATGGTTCCTACAGGGTTTTTAACGTAAGTAGCTTTTAGCTGTGAGGTAGATAGTCAATAAACAAACTTGACCTTAGGGAGCGTTTTTGTTAAGAAAGCAGAGCTTATTAAGGTTACTTGCTGACAGTTGGTTGCGCAAATTATTTTGAATAAGGCCAGCAGTTGAAAAAGGTCGTTCTGAAGCAACCGAGGTCAATTGATAGGATAGATATCTTTCGCACTGGTGGCGCCAATCTTGCCGCGCGAAAGCCATGGCAATAAAGCGCGCGATATTCAAATCAGCGAAAAACGTATCGTATCGGTATGCCTAGTGTTCGGGCTCTAATTTCATTAAGGGGTTATATACAGTCAAGAGGCTAAAAAAGATCGATTTTTCAAGTTTTTTTTCTTGAGAAGACCTTCAAATCTATTAAGGGGGGATTGTCTTTTTTTTCGCAAAATTTACCGCTTTTTGGGAATTTTTTTGTGAAGAAAGTATACAACGGAAAACTTGTGAAACTTGGCATATAGTTTTATTGATCTGTTTACTACATACAAAAAAATTTTTAAACAATTTCATCAAAACATCCGCCTCCCACCCCCCTCGACGCGCGATGGTCCTTTTTTGATGGTGTGCACGATTACAGCCTTCACGTTCATCCTGCAACAAAAACCCAAAAAGCATTTTACTTTAGACACATATAGCTATCGTTCGATAAAGGGAAAAAAAAATTGACGATTTGGTGACGTTTTGAACTTGAAGTATCGATTTTTCGAAAAAAATTGATCGATTTTTTGTTATAAATAAAAAACTATTAAACGTATTGCTTTTTTGCTTCATCAAACGATAAAAGGATGTCAGCTGAGCATTCTGTCCAAATTTGAAGGCAATCGGTTGAATAGTTTTTGAGAAATCGTGCACACCATCAAAAAAGGACCATCGCGCGTCGAGGGGGGTGGGAGGCGGATTTTTTGATGAAATTGTTTAAAATTTTTTTTGTATGTAGTAAACAGATCAATAAAACTATATGCCAAGTTTCACAAGTTTTCCGTTGTATACTTTCTTCACAAAAAAATTCCCAAAAAGCGGTAAATTTTGCGAAAAAAAAAAGACAATCCCCCCTTAACGTAAAAATTTGTACACATATTATGGTAACTTTAACTGTATTTTGACATTTTTTATTTGTAAAAATAATTATTTTGAAAGCTGCTAAGCTGATCTCCGGGAGCACCTCTAAAAAAAGGCGTCTTGCGGTGAGCACGAAATCTCTGGACTGGACCATCTAAAATGAAAAAAAAAAAAAGAAACCAAAAATATTTCGTTAATATAACGGATTATCTTGTAACTGATCGAAGGAATAAGCAAAATAATAATTTTTGACAAAATGGCGGCTTCTAAAAAAATCGATTTTTGACAAAAATTTAGGCCTTAAATTGTTTATAAAATGGAAAATATTTATCGGTGAGAAAAAACCTTCGATTAATTACTAAAAAATATACTTGAAGAGATTGTGTTAAAATTTGAGACTGTTCGGTTCAGCCGTTCCCGAGAATTCTTGCTTACCGACTTTAAAAACACAGTTTTGAGAAAAACGCGTTTAAAGTTTTAAAAGCACTTTCGAACGCTCTGACACGTGATTACAAATGTGCGTGTAATTTCGAGAATATTCGCCGGATTGACAAGACATTTTGTGTGTGTGTACTTAAATACAAGTACATTTCGAGGAAAAATTAAATTAAAAAATCGATTTTTGAAAATTTTAACTGTATATATCCCCTTTCGTTAAACGGTAGATTCTTTGTATTCAAGTTTGCACCGTTGGAATGCAATGGAAATATTTTTTCCTGTATTACCCTGATTTTTTGCACATTTAGGCTACATATGTCATTGGAATATTTTTGAAGATTCTTCTTACGAATCCATAACCTAACCCTGCAAAATAAAAGTTAAGATAGCAACCAAAATAAAGAAATGAAACAATGAAGATGAATTTGCGTTGCATTCCAACGATGCTAATTTCAACACCGTGTAGTTTCGAGGTTTCGTTTGGAGAAAAAAAAATTTCCAAAGTGCCTACAAAGATAAACCATTTTAGTATTCGAGATATAGCTCTGTTCATTTTCTTTCCATGACGTTGGCGTTTGCAACGTTGGAAAGCATCAAAAATATTTTTTTTCTCATTTTCCAAATTTCCTTTGGCAGAGTTTAGCTACGAAAGTCACACGCACATTCTTTTGGATTCTTATCTAGCGATCTGCAGCCTAAATCTGCAATAAACTATTTTGGATGATGATGAAGATAAGAAATTGAAAAGACTTTTCGTTGCATCCCAATGATGCGAACTTCAACTCCAACCTTCCTTTGTTCGATCATTTTAATTTTCGTTCTTCTTGTAGATGAATGTCAGCATAGTTGTTGTTACTTCAATATTGTTTTTATAGACACGATGATGAGAGATAACAATAATCATTGTTACCGGATGTTAAAAGACCACGAACTTTTGAACAAGCCTTGAGTCTTTGGATTGGTGCTTGAAGTCTAGCGAACTCAGTACGTGGATAATTGGATCAATTTCTACATTCCTCGAATTTAGCGTTGAATTTTAATATCAAAGCACATTTTTTTGAACATTATATTTGTTCGGAATTTTTCGCAGCAGCCTTCGAGAGCAAAATCAACTCCGACGTCGATTGTAATACAAATTACATAAATGGACGTCGAGAACAACGTTTTCGTGATTTTTTTTTCGAAGCACGGCTTGTAGATATCTTCATTGCTCTGCAATCATAATAATTAAGACTTTTATCGACTCGGAGTACACAAGCGAGCAACTGCAGGGTCGAATGGTGAAATTATGTGGGGTGGTTTTATGCATTTCAAGGCGCGTCTTTAGTTAGGGGATCGACGATGAGTTCCATGCTCGAGAGTTTCGCTTGAACCTTAACAGTCGAGCTCGATCGTTAAATTATTATTTATGTTCATTCTTTTTACCCACACATTACAACGGTATTGCCAAATTACAGTGATTTGCATTACGACCCTCCCCCCCCCAACCTTCTTTCTCTCTCGCCCCGTTAGTGGCTGAACTTCGACTGCGGTCTAATCGTACGAATATCAGAAAGAGAAAGCAAGATCCGCGGATAGAGATATAAAAAAAGATTTCCGCCGATACATTTCTTCAAGTAAAGACGTGGGAATTTCGAAAAATGAATCTGACGATGTGACGGTGGTAAGGAATCATCGCAGTGTGACCGCCCGAAAAATTGCCGATTTTCTCGACTTTTTTTTAGGGGATAAGCTAATCGGTCTATTTTTTTTACAAATTGAAGCACCAACAAAATACAAAATGATTTTTTAATCTCTTTATTTATTGTTTGACATTGTTTTTATTTGCGGAAAATTGCGTGGGAAAAAATGGTGTCCCGTGGTGACCAGGATTGCGGCTGCAAATTTTATCTCAAACAAAAATTTCAAAATGATTATTAATCTGTAGGAAAGCTGCTATGTTCCTATCGGGGGTTTTTTTAAAGTAAAATTTAAAAAAATGGCGGCGGTTTGAACAAAAAGTATCAAATTTAGCCTTTTTTCGACAGTTTTTCGTAAAAAAAATAAGAAGATTAAAAAAAGCTTCCATAGCAACATAAGGAATCACGTGCAGAATTTTTTGTTAAAATTTCAAACGGATAGCTGAAAACTCTTCCTATGAGAGTGGCCACCGTTTTAAAAAACACCATTCCGAGAAAAACGCGTTTAAAGTTCCAAGAAAGGCTTAACTTTTTCTAAGAAAGGCAGTAGCGACCGAAATAATTCGAATTTCGATCTAAAAATTGGACAGAACGTTTATAACCGTGTATACTATCGGATAATGCAAACATAATAAATCGATTTTTGGAACATTTTACACTGTGATGATTCTTTAAGAAGATAAATCCTTGAGAAGATAAATAAAATCCTGATTGTATATATACATCAAGCAACGTAAAATTTCGCCGGTAAGTGGTAAATTTTCGTTTTGTTTTGTCTGAGTTACCGCGGAACGCACCGAAATTATTTCGCTCAGGTTCAGGGTGGACCAAAAATTTCTCATACCTAAGATAATTGCTTGACGAACGCGCTGGACTTTATATTTTTTCTGTCAGTTGCCGACAATTTTATGGCTGCCGCTCCGCTAATTTCCATGCTATAAAAAAAGATTTTTCGCCGCTAGTCATTCGCTAAAAATGGTCATAAGATCGTAAATATTTCGTATGCTCGAGTCTGGAAAAGAACAACAAGATTATTGCACGTTCTATATCCCTGAGAAAAAATCGAGTCGAGTCCGAAAGCGTTGCTTCGTTTTCTGCAGCAAAATAAGGATCAAAATCGGTCAGAAGTTTCACAGTCTCGGAAGCAAAGTTTATTTGCAAATAAAAGTACGGTACAGCGTTCTGTCTCTATGACTATGATCGTTTAACGCGCTTTAAGGGGGGAATCCCTCTGGGCGCCCGAAAATGAGTCATTTTCTCGTGAATTTTTTTAAGGGGCCAGTCCACTTTCCCATGTAGGTTTCGCCAATCGAACCGTAACGGCCAATACTTGGACCAATGTTGGCGGGACGATGATCGATTAGCCAATTGTACGCCAATGCTCGGCTGAGTATTGACTAGCCAACATTGGTTTGCTGATACGAGGCCAATGTTCGGCCAAATATAGACTCGCTCGCCAAATATAGCATTGGCTTGTCGATACGAGGCCGATGTTTGGCGAAGGATAGACTCGCCAATCATTGGTTTGCCGATACGCGGCCAATGTTCGGCCAAACGTAGACTCGCTAATCATTGGCTTGTCGATACGAGGCCGATGTTTGGTGAAGTATAGACTCGCCAATCATTGGTTTGCCGATACGAGGACAATGTTCGGCCCAATATAGGCTCTCTAATCATTGGCTTATCGATACGAGGTCGATGTTTGGCGAAGTATAGACTCGCCAATCATGTTTTTACCGATACGACGCCAATGTTCGGCCGAGTAACGCATGATCGAACCGCAATTCGTATATTGACGATTCATTGTTTCGCGTTGAAATCATTGAGAGACGAAATAAATACTTTTTACGAGTTCATTGGACATTTTTCTTAACAAATATACTACCAAATCAATGCACTCATTGTTGGCCGATTCTCGAACGAGCTCATACGCGATATTCTGCCGATTTTTATGAACCATCCTACACTGACAGAAAAATTCTATTAATATTAACTAACCGCGTCTATTTATTTATTTTTTATTTAAATTAACTAGATTTTTCGTGAAATCAAATTTTTCCTATTGCATTCCATTATTGGAATTATTCATTTTAAATATATTTATTTATTCAAAGTAAACTTGAACTAATGAACTAATGGTCTGTCTTTATTGCAACACACATATTAACGGGTTGTGGGGGTAGAGAAGGTGGAGAGAGAAGAATTATATATATAGGTTAGGTTTGAAAATTCTATAACATGTCATTCGATAAGACTCTCTAATTATCACAATGATATTAACTAATTGATATAGTTTATGTCAAGAAATAATGATCAGAATCCATTTGGTATCTTATGCCATATCTGCGATTCAAATGTTACAAGCACTCGGTAGCATAGGGGCAGCGTGTTTGGCTATGAGTAGGGAAGTTCAAGGTTCGAGCCCCATTATGGGGTGAAATATTTTCTTCGAACTAATCATTTCGAAAGACCAGGTAATGACGAATTACAATACAAAAATAATTAATTTTTTTTTGGCGGTGCAGGCCCAATTTTGGTGATCTATATTGGGTCACAATTATCCGCCAAGACTCGGTCGATAATCGGGCCAAGCTCGAGTGCCAATGATGGCAACCTTGAGGGGGCTTATTGTTGGCCGATTCTCGAATGAACTCCTACGCGATGCTCGGCCGATTCTCATAAGCCATTCTAGGGCCAATATTGATTGCGAATATCGGGCCGCTCTTATCATCCAAGGCTCGGTCGATGATCGGGCCAAGCTCGAGTGCCAATGTTGGCAAGCTTGGCGTCGAGCATCGGCCAAACATTGGCCACTACCGATCACCCTACATGGGTTGGAGCCGCGAAAAAAAGCTATTTTCGCGATTTTTTTAAAGAATTTTTTAAAAGATATGAATATAAAAGTTGTTGGGCTTGATAAATAAAATCTTGGAATACATAAAAAAATTTAATTAATTTTTATTCATTTTTAAGTACAAAAACTATAGTTTAACGTAACGCCTCAAAAATAGGTGGGCTAGGTAGCTCCATCACAACTCGGCAACGGCTTGTCTGAAACAAAAAAATCAAAGTCCATTAGATTCAGTATGACACCAGCTACAAAATGACCCTCGGATATAAAGTTTTATCAAAAATAAAAAAAATGGCAGATGGAAAACGAAAAAAGTATTTTAAAAACGCGTTTTATTCGCAGTTTTCCGCAAAAAAAAAGAGTAAAAATCAAAATTTTGAATTGTTTCGAGAAAAACGCTTTTGAAGTTTATACTATGAAAAATTCTTACCTAAACTCAATCGGCAATTCCTGCACCGTACAAAATCCCTTCTGATTGCTCATCATCTTCGATTTCTTCAAGTCTTGCTTGCTTTCGATTTTTTGAAATTTTCAAGATGCACGGGCCCCTTGAAGGTGATAAAATAATCGCATGATTTAAAAATTTTGACATTATCTCATTACAACTTTCAAGTGTTAATTTTTGTTTCTTTTTTAAAGAACACAAAATGGCGGCGTTATAAGGTATTCCTTTACACGTCTTTTAAAAAACTGAGCATGTTATAGCACAAAAAGTTATTGATAGATCTGGCTTAAATTTTGGGAGGTTTCTCATTATAAAATTATTGGAAGGATATACCTATAAAAATATAAAAAAGTTTAAAGTTGAAAATTTAGGGCTTACCTACACCTGACACGGCTAAAAGTAAAGTTACGTTAAAGAATTTTTTTTTGTGTATAAAACTGAATTTTATTGAACAACCACATGATATACACTTTAAAGTATGACATCTTATCTACATTGTGTGAAAATTTGGTTAAAAAATTTCAAACGGTAAAAAAGTTACGGTCGTTTTCCTGCGACGTGTTTTTGTTGACAGCGTTTGCGGTACTAGACGTGCCTCTGCCGTTTGTTAACAAAAAAAATATTTGTTTCTTAAAGTAGATAGATGAAACTAGTACTTATCGAGACGGAATTTAAAAATTTAATTTTCTGGGGTCGTGGCAGTCATTGGAATAAAACAGGCGATTTTTCGCCTCAAAATTGTTCAGTACTTATGATGAAAAAAAAAGTATGCCAGGTATCGAAAAAACGGCTCGATAAGTACTAGATTATTGTGTGAAGCATAACTGTGCAAAACTTGATCCCGATCGGCCCAGTAGTTGCGGAGATATTTCTGGTACCGACTTTGAAAACACTGTTTCGAGTAAAACGCGTTTAACGTTTTGAGTACCTACGCCCCAACCGTTAGTCGTTGCTCACCTGGTCAGTTACAAAACGCTATAACTTCGTCATTACCGCGAATTTTCTTATGAAATTTTCAGGGTAGGCACTCAAAGGATAGCACTTTCGAATGAGTATCTTTTTGAAAAATCGGTCTTTTTGACCTACCCTTAAGTAGGCTTTGTAATCAAATTTTCATATTTTTGACCATTTTCTCGAAAACTTTTACCCGGAAAAAAGTAATTTATCCACGCGATAACCTTAAAACTTTAGGCATATCCTTCCAATAATGTTATAGTGAGAAACCTCCAAAAATTTGATCAAATCGATCAATAACTTTTTGAGCTATAACATGAGCAGTTTTCTCAAAAGACGCCTAAAGGAATACCTTATAACGGCGCCATTTTGTTTTGTTAAAAAAAGAAAAAAAAAATAACACTTTAAGGGGTGGTATCTGAGCAAACGGCGAAAAAAACGGGTAAACTTCGGGAATTTTTATCTTAAAAACTAATGTTTCGATTGGATCCGGGTTTTTTTTATTGGAAAATATGTAATATACATTGAGGTATGTTTAGGATTTTTTAAAAATAAATTCGTTGACTGGAAGCGATTTAAACGCGATTATCTCGAAACACAGTTTTCAAAGTCGGTGCCAGAGTATCTCGGAAACAGCTTGTCCGATTTTGTCCAAATTTGGATACAATATTCTTCGATAGTTTTTCTCGTTCGCCACGTAAGATTTTTTTGAAATTTTCATTTTTGACGGAATTGCGACCGTTTTAATTTAACATTCGTTTTTTGTTCGCAATTTCCGACGATTTTGGATTGCATCCACATTGCATAAAAAAGCAATGGTTCAATCAAATGAAAAACCCCTACGTGGCAAACAAGAAAAACTATCGAAGAATATTGTATCCAAATTTGGACAAAATCGGACAAGCCGTTTTCGAGATACATCTGGCACCGACTTTGAAAACTATGTTTCGAGATAATCGCGTTTGAATCGCTTCCAGTCAACGAATTTATTTTTGAAAATTTCTAAACATATCTCAATGTCCATATTTTCCAATAAAAAAACCCCGATCCAATCGAAACATTAGTTTTTGAGATAAAAATTCCCGAAGTTTACCTGTTTTTCTCGCCGTTTACTCAGGTACCTCCCCTTAGAGTTGTAATACGATAATGTTAAAATTAAAAAATTATGCGTTTATTTTATCACCTTTAAAAAAATTCATGAAAAATGATTTATTTTCGGGCGTCCAAAGGGATTTCCCCCCTTAAGAGTCCATATAACCGACCACCGTGGCGAAACTACCAATATTTTCTGCTAGTGGACTCGGGCAATGGAAAATTCTCCTCTCTACTTTACGGCTGACATTTTAGATATTACTTCTGGTATTGCTCCACCGCCGATTGTTCGCCTCACGTTTTCCTGTCTCCGGGACTTTAGTTGGAAACGTAAAATTATCAGAGAGAACTAAGAACGAGTCTCGAGATCCTTGCTGGTTTACCGTTTGAAAATTGTGTCTGAAAATAAACCACACACGCACATACACGCGCGCGCACATAAACTGGAAAGGTAGAGAATGATAGTAAAAAGGGTCGAAAGATTTCAGAGCGCCGAGCGCTTCGAGCAATCAAGTTTACGAGCGGAGTAGGCAGTGGTCGCATCTCTCGCGGCCTGCAATCTTTTTGCGTTCACCGATCTCGCTTACGACGCAACCGTTTTAATTCGCACCGAACCACGTCTGGACTTGACTTGCCACACAGAAATATATACAGGGTGTTTGGCACATGGGCCGACACAATTTTTTGGGCGATTGGGGGAGGGGGGGTCGTCTGCTATTTTTTCACGCTTAGACCCTATGTCTCAAGTGTCACGGTAATTAATATATGATTTTTGTCTCGTTATCTTTTTAATTACCAGAAATTTCGCCTTCAAATCGTCGCAACTTTTTTGTTCGTGGTTGTAACAGCACGTAATAACTTTTGTTGCATTCTGCAACGTATGTTTATTATAAATAAATCATTATCACAATTGGATTCAAGAAAATTACTAATGAGCTTCCAAAGTCTTAAAAAATGCGCAAATGTATGAAAAATGTCAACTTCTAAATTCATTATAAAAAAAAACTAAAAGCTATTTTGAACTTAGGTTTGTTTCAACAAGTTCTCTAGTTTATACCCTTTCCAACGGTATGCTACATGTCATAGAAATCATTCATTATGTGGTCAAAATAAAGAGAATAAGTTTTTTTTATATAGTAATGAATTTAGGAGTTGAAATTTTTCATACATTTACACATTTTTAAGACTGGAAGCTCAAGAGTCACGTTCTTGAAAATAATTGTATCAAAAAATGATTTATTTATAATAAATATACATTGCAGAACACAACAAAAGCTATTTCGTGCTATTACAACCACAAATAAAAAAAGTTATGACGTTTTAAAGGCGAAATTGCGGGTAATGAAGAAAAACGAAGAAAAAAAAATCCTATCTGAATTACCGTGACATTTAGGGCATAGGGTCTGAGGGTGGAAAAATTAGCAAATGGCCCCTCCCCTCAACTCCCAAAAAAATGTGTTGGTCCATGCGCAAAACACCCTGTATATGTACAGTTGTACATACACATAAGTGTGCGCGTTGTTTATTCGAAAGAATATTCGGATGTTGAATAAGTTCTCGCGGTTTTTTTTCGTAAAAATTAGTGCTGTATTAAGGGGTCTTCTCACTTTAGACGCTAAAAAAGGCTATTTTCATGAATTTTTTTGATAGGTTTATATTATTGATATTGATATAAAAGTTCTTACACTTAATAAATACACTTTCGAAATAAATTAAACATTTTTTAAAATATTTATTTAAGTCACCATTTATAGACGAAAATGGTAGTTAAAAAAATGTCCTAAAAAAATTGTAGGTCTGCGTTGTTGATGAACATCTCGGAGATGATCCGAAACAAAAAAAATCAAACGGTTTTAGATTCAGTATTTTAATGGCTATAGCACGTATCATACGATTTTTTATGTATGCCAAAATAACAAAATGGCGGACATTTTTCGAATAAACAAAAAAACGTGTTTTTTTCACCGTTTTTGGCAAAAAAAATTGAGTAAATATGAACATTGAAAAAAATCCTTGATATGCACTATAGCTATAGTTGTAAAGAATAAGTGATTAAAATTTCATAAGGATCGGTTCAGTAGTTTCGAAGATTTTATCAACAAGCCGTCGAAAAACGTTGTTTCGAGAAAAACGCGTTTAAAATTTGTTTAGGTTACACAAACACATACAATTTTTTAAAATGTATTTCGAAAGTGTACTTATTAAGTGTAACAACTTTTATATCAATATCTATAATATAAACCTATCAAAACAATTCATGAAAATAGCCTTTTTTTAGCGTTCCCTTAGAACATGTAAAAAAATCATTCCTAATGCTTTTGAAACGTTTCGAAACTGTTGTGTGGTCAACTCAAAATCATTATTTTTGAAGGGTCCAAACCAATCTCTCCATGTTGTTTCTGACAGAGCATGGTCGCCGTACGTCTCAACAAGAATTCTGTGTGCTTCAGCTGCAGATTTTTCTCCAATAAAGTAGTTCAGTCAAATTCGCCACAAATACTCTTTTTGGCACGATATTTGACATGTTTAACACTATGAAAAAATAGTTGTTTACACTTGGGCGAAATGACATACACTGAATTTCAAGCTTGCTTATAGTACTTTTTTATAGATGCGTTACCATCTTAAGGTAGTTCCTCTGCGAAAATCTCAACCAAAAGTTTACATACCATGTTCATGTTTAAAAGATTGATAATTGGTTTAAATAGTAATAAATAAAATTAAAAACTACGCAATATTGACTCGACACTAGTAGATAATACGATGGATATCATTTATTGCCGTAAAATATATTTTATATTGTGTTTTTGATCTACCATTGCCACTAAACTTTTTGCCGGGACTGTCCAGGCTTTGCCCCAATTGTTTTTTTTCCAGGCTTTGCCAGGCTTTGCACCAAAATTGTGAGGGCTTTTCATGGTTATATCTTGGAAACTAGATGGTGAATCATTCTCATTTTTTTTCACATTATTCGTGATATCTTACTCTAGCTTATCCTCGTTTTTTATCAATTTCTTAATTTTAGTTTTGACGGTAAAATTAATGATGCTCTGTTTGCCAATCATAACGCATTTGTTGCGTGTAAACCAAGCCAACTTTAAGTGTAAATATCTCAGGTTTGGGGTGGTCAAACTTATTCAAATTGCACAGATGTTTGGATAATGTATTGAATACCATATATGTCAAATTTCAACCATTTCTTAATTCAACTCTTCTGTGGAGGTACTACCTTAACCCTTGTCAGTCACGCCTCCAGATTGTAACGTTGGGGGTGTAATCAACCCCACTCACTTTGGAGAGGGATAAATAATTGAAAAATTGAACAAGAAAATAGTATAATGCATTTTCAACCTTTGTGTGTAAGACCATGCTCATTATTTTCAAGTCGTGTAATTTTTAATATAAAAAGAAATGTTGAAAAAAAAATTCTGGAAGGTCGAAAAACGGCTGAGGTTGATTTCACCCCCGATGACTGTTAAGGGTTGGAGTACACGCACGCAGTTCGGGTAACGCCATCTGTTGGAAAAACAGGCAAGACTTATTCAACGTTCTAATGATACATTGACGTATATTTCGGTACAGACCTGAATACTGTAACAAAACTATTATTCCCCGAGTTCCAACGTCTACTCTTACAGGTTTTTACGTATTACCCTTTCCAATTGAACTATTTCCTGTCACTCCCTGCCGGCACTTCGCTAATCCAGCCTAACATTCCGTTGCGTCCACAGCCGTCTTAAGAGAGCCTGAATTAAAGGACCGACAAATCGTTTTTCTTTTTTTTTTTCATTGCTTAAATCGATACACTATCCAAGAATATATTTACAAAGGTACAGAGGCCAATTGTAAATATTTTTGAAGGTACAAGGCCAAAAGCAGAGAAGCGATTGATATTTGATATTGATATTTCCTCGTATTGAAAACTTTGAAGCGCGTTTGCTTCTGTTTTCATTTTCACGATTTTTCAAAATTGGCGGGCGTGATAACAAAAAAAAAAAACTAAACGACCTATTGAATCAAACCAAAGTTTATTTTCTTCAGTATGAAAATATCTTCCAAGTATATTTAAAAAGTAGTTGAAAAGTAGTCTTTTAAAATAATTTTTATAGCACGTTAAAGTGTTTTTTTAACAATTTTTTGTTCAAACCTGAAAAAAGTTATAATTTCACGATTTTTTCAGCTTTTTCTTAATTTACCCAGAAGAAAAATATATGACAATTGAAAATTTTATTGGTTTATTTGGTTCAGATAAGAATTACGAGCTGCATCTTTCCCGCCGATTGGGGACTGCAGTGGCAAGACGCACATGGAATAGGCTGATAAATCTGCAGTCATTTATTGTTTCATGTTGAACTTTTTTTTTAATACATTTCAAATATACATGAAAAGATACGTATTTCAGGAAGTTCGCCGTTGTCAATAAGTAACTGACGATTTTGTATTATTTTCTTGCAGAGTATTCCTCGTTCGGGAAAGTAAAAGCAATCCAGGGTCATACGTTTTAACGTACAAATACAACGATAAGGTCTTCCACTGTCAAATACAAGCCGTGAGTATAAATTTTTATATATATATATACGTGCAAGATTCCTTTTCAATCCTCTACGGAACAGTTCGAAACACTTTCCTGAGTACATAAAAAAAAACATTTCCGCTCTCTCTCCGTTTAACACACTCGACATCGTTAAAACGAATTGCGACCGAAAGTTTTTGGCCGAATGCCTCGAGTCGACAAAATCGAGAGATTGTGGATCAAGGCCGAGTCGAAATACATGCAGTGCCATCCGTTCCTTCATTCGGCTCCCAACTTCCTCGTCTCGCGTTATAATTAACCCATGTCATAAAATTATCATGTATGGAGTAGCCTTGCCCCTAAACGAATGAGCCACGTTTTGTTTTTCCTCGCGTTTCCGCTGCGGGGTAACAAGCATTAAATAATCCACTGGCTCATGGAGAAGTTTACGATGATTGCAGAGAAAATGATGAAGTAACGTATAAAAGTTTCAATTTGAATTAAGCTCCGTGCGGGTTTTTCGCAATGGAAAAAGATCTACGAACATCGCACAGCTTCCGGTCCGATGCAAGGTGGCTCATCGTAAAATGATCATAAAATTAAGACAGTGATGAAATAGTTTCAATTAAAGGAAGCTTTTGCAGTATAACTTGCGGTAATGAATGTTACTTTCTCGTGGTCCAAAAAGATTCACGGCAAATTCTTTCCGGCTATTCAACTAATGTCTATTGGTCGTACGTACTTTATATCTGGCCCCTTTGAGGGGCTATACCAGTGTAAACGCTGAAAATTTGGGTGGTTTTCGGGAATTTTTTGGAAGAAAAGTCCTCGATTGAATGTTTTGGAAAATTAAGAATATATTTGGCTATATTCGACGTATATTAAATAATTTTTTCATAGAAAAATATTGAGATCCAAGCGACTTATGCGCTGCCTCCGAAGGCGCCAAAAAAAAGTTCCTCCACTGATGACATGATTCCGGCCGATTGAGTAGCTGAAACCGAAAAAGGAAAAAATGTCGTTAAACTGGAAGGTATTTCCTGTACAATGACGGAGGATTTGCGAAAAATATCAAAATCTAACAAAATGGCGTAGTTATAAAAAAAACGTCTGTTTTCTTGCCTACAAAATGGTCGTTTTTTTCAATGCCAAATCGTCAATTTTCATCCAATCTAAAATATCCTACGTCATTGTAGAGTAAATATATCCAAGAGTACTCAGTTCAAACTTAAAGTCAATAGGATAATTGCTCTTTGAGTTACAATGTCAGCAAATTTGAAAAATCTCATTTCGAGAAAAACGCGTTTAAAGATTTAACTATCAATTTTTGCAAGATAAAATGATAGAGATACGGCTTTGAAATTTTTACAGGATATTCTTGAAAGTAAAAACTGTGGAAAAAGACAAAAAAATCGATTTTATGAAAGTGTCACACTGGTATAGCCCGTTAACATGGCAGAGGCAGAAATTATCCAGCTCAGACCGAGCGTGAAAAAAATTGGGTATCACATTGACGGGGTCATCCCATGTGACAGCTATCTTTTTAGCTTTTTTGAGAATTTTCATTGATGAACCATTGAAAAACACTATCTTTGAATTTTCACCGCACATTTATTAACATTTTTACAGTCCGTCAGAATTTTATCAAACAAAAATAACGAGATGGATCGATTGTTTTGCTCATATGAAATCAACAAATCAAACGGCATTTCAATTTGTAGACCTGAAGCTAACGTCTCAACTGGAGTAAAATAAAAATATCGAAAATTGAATTTTTGGCACGGTTTTAAAAGTTAAGTTTCAAGTTTCGTCATTTTTTCGACTTTTTCGCCTCAAAAAAACTATGGCAGATATCAGAAATATTTTTGTTCGGGTGAGAACTATAGATGTGCTAACCATACCATAAAAATTTGAACGAAATCCGTTCAATAGTTTTTGAGATATCACGGAAGCCAATTAAGGGATAACACCACTCTAGCGGCAGAAAATAAGGCCTAAATTTGACAATTTATTTTGGGAGTATGAAAAAAGGAATAGAATTTCGTTTGAAAGGGTTTATTTAACACATATTGAAGTATAAAAAAAAATTATCCATTCAAATTTTCATACATCATGACGGCGACAGAGCCCATCTTGAAAAACGTGTTTTTTACGAATAGCTTCACGGGAGGACGGTTGTCTCGTAAAGTATAAGACATGGAACATAAATCAAAAAATTACAATCTATATATTATTAGCTATGGAACTACGTAGGGATTATTTATCACATTTGGAAAAAATGGCGCAATTTGAAATAAATAAACCGATTTTTTGCCCAAAAATTAAGCAGTAAATTGTTTATAAAACAAGTTTACATTTAATCAAAAAACGGCTACGTACGCCCATAGAGAATGTAATTGTGAAGCTACTATCAAAATTTCGAATCGGTCCATGCAAAGGTGTTCGAGTAATCCGTCCTCCCAGTTTGAAAAAAGTGGTTTCGAGAAAAACGCGATTAAAGTTGTACGAGGCACCTGAAAGAAGTCCGAGGCGCTGCGGCAAACTCAATAATGGAACCTTAAAAAAAAAAATTCGCTACAGGACCAATTGCATATTGTTTTTATGACCCCAAAGTATTTTTCAAGCCAAACGATTTTTTTCCGAAATCCTAGAGTGGTGTTATCCATTAAAAAAACAGTTTTGAGAAAAAC
Source organism: Ophion slaviceki (assembly GCA_944452715.1). Taxonomy (NCBI): domain Eukaryota; kingdom Metazoa; phylum Arthropoda; class Insecta; order Hymenoptera; family Ichneumonidae; genus Ophion; species Ophion slaviceki. The sequence goes on along the minus strand of OX101785.1, from coordinate 27,458,923 downwards.
GCGTTTAAAAAATCAACTGCGATTTACACAAAGAAAATATTGATTCACCATTAGTCTGCTATGCCGGGTCCATATAACGCGCCCACATTTTTTGCACCTCGTGCAAAAATAAAATCGATTTTTCGGACCTCTCAAATGGGTTGACGGCCTTAGGTCACAGTAAGGGGTATAAAATCATGTGCGAATTTAACTATTATTTTTCATATGAAAAAGTGATTCACTCATAAAATTAATTACACATCTATTTAGTATGAATGTCAAGCTGTTAGAAAACATTTTTCTTTTTCGATGTAAAAAATGTCTGACTACTAATATTTTCTTTTGTTCATTTTTTTAGGCGCTCCGCGGCCTGACATTTAGCATCCACAATTTTTTACCTAGAACAAAAAACAAAAATTCTCGTCAATCTACATTAAAATACCTAGAGTAGTGCGTACGAAATTTGCAAAATATTGTTTCATTCAAAAGTTGTAGGTATTTGAACTTAAGAAATGATATTTCCGTGAAAAATTTCGTTATAACTGCTCATAAAATGAAAAGTTTTTGATTAATCAGAAATTCCGTACGTACTTCTCTGCGTAATGCAATTAGGAACACAACTTTTAAATTTGAAGTAAATCGAGTGAAAATTGTCGAAGTTATTTGTCACGCCAATTGGAAAAAAGCTGTTTCGAGAAGTTTCGAGTAGTCGGCCATTTTGTACATCGAAAAAAAATATATATATATTCTCTAACAGCTTGATATTCATACTAAATAGATGTGTAATTAATTTAATAAGTGAATCACATTTGCATACGAAAAAAATGGTTAAATTCGCACATGATTTTATACCCGTTACTGTGGCCTAAAGCCTTAAAAGAAGTATTCCCCCTAAAAGTCGACATCACCCGTGGGACGTTCGAACTGAAATAGCTTAACATTTATTTATTTTGGATTTGCAGATGTTCGACGAGCGGGGAGATTGCTGGCTGTTCACGCTTGACAGAGGTGTCACCAAGTTTTACGATCTTCTACAAATGATCGAGTTTCATCAGTTGAATTCGGGCTCGTTGCCAACGAAATTGACGCACTACGTTAAAAGCGGCGTTACACCGCACCAGAGACCGGAAGACGGTGGCGCTTCGCCCTCGCCCCCGTCGTCCAGCAACCGCAGCAGCCTCAGCCCGAAAAGCCCGAAAAGCTCGTCGGGCATGTGAGTATAGGGGTCTCAGCGGTCCGCTGGTGTCAACAATATCGCTAACGCAACGTCCCTCAGTGCAGACGACATTCGCATAGTCGAGAACAACAATCTGGAAATAAACGACGAGGACGACGAGGACGACCAAGTTGTGAACTACGCGAGCGGCGAGGTTAGACAAAATGGCGTTAGATCCGCACCATCGGGCTGCTGGACCCTTTTTCGAGGCACCTACGACCGTTGGGACTCGTAGTGCCGCCATTCTCACCGTATTATTCGAAAGAAGAAGAACCAAAAAACGAACGGGGAAAACACAAGTAATCTCGCGTCAATCGTGCTACGATCGGTGAGAAAATGGCGACGTGAACGAAGATGGCAAGACGTGAGAACAAAATGTAGGCCGACGAAGAACGCTTCGTCATCACGAGACGAATGAATGAGCCGAAGAGCAGGCTAACGATGGATTTTACGATAGGGAGCTTCGTTACTGTTTGGCAAGAAAATCCAGAAAAGTTCGTGTCCACTCGTGTCTTAAACAACGAGCGAGCAAGTGAGAGGGGGGAGGGTGATTTTATTTTTTACTCGTGTAACTCGCGAATGATAATAACGATAAATTTTGAGAGTTCGTGGCGGCCTGGCGAAATCCAATGGCCGCGACGACCGAGAGAAATACAACAAAATAGCTTCGAGAAGCAAATTTTTGTGAGAAATTCGCAACAACTAAAATGGCGTCTTTCAGTCACCGAAAGATTTGGAAGTTAAAATGGCGTCGGAAATTCATAAAACGAAAGTGGGCATCAATGTACATGCAAGACAAAATGGCATCGAAGTTTCGATTGAAAGAAACAGACCATCACCGAAGTTATGAAAAACAGCAGCTTTGTAACACGTCGGTATGAAAAAACACAACGACAAGATGGCCGCTAACACCTTCTTGTGGGACGCATCGATTGAAATCAAATTTTGAAGAAGAAAAAACAAATTCGAATATCTTCGATCGACCATACTTTTATTCGGGAGAACAATAATTGTGCTACATTTTTTTTTCGGTATTGGAGACTTTTGCGTTCTCAAGAAAAAAAAATCCAACCAAAATCCAATTTACTTGATACAAAAGCAACGACCCTCGTTGCGAGAGGAATATTGCGATAGGAGGAAGAACAAGAAGAAACGATTTATAATATAGATGAAAACAAATAATGTGTCTTTTCCATTTTCTACGTGTCGTCTGTGCATATATAATTCTCGGCGTTTTCTACGCCCTCATTAGGAGACGCTCGAGCTCGTTTGACTGATAAATTTGAGCATTGTGTGAAGAGCGAGCAATTGCGGCGATAAAAAAAGCAGAGAGAGAGAGAGCGAGAGAGAGAAACAAATATTGCGTTCAAATGTAGTAGTGAGAATGACCAATGGCCGAAATAGCGTGATCAATGTATATATATAAATTAATTTGTCTTTTTGAAAGTTTTCAGAATTCTAAGTATTAGAAAAAAAAATTTCATTCAAATCAAGTAATGCGTTGCGTAAGCTCAAATTGTGCACATCATGAAAAACCATTGAGTTCAAACCGGAAGATAACAAATGTTTCCGAGTGAACATTTTCAAAAACTTCTCGCAGAGACAATTTTTATCATGAAATTCACAAAAATTCTTCACGCCATTAATTTTAACGTTCACGTTCGAAAGTCTTGAGTCGATTGAAAAATAAAATTAATCATTTAGTTAGTAAAGTGAAATTTCATACTCTTCCGACTACATACCTTTACGGTATGAAAATTTCCGACGCAGTTTCAGTGAGTTGGAAATCTCCGTTTTGTTCATTGGAAATTTTGAAAACTTTCAGTTGCAAATACATATAAATATAAGCGTTTGTGTAAAGAAAAATGAATATGTGAAACTCGAGAATCCCTCGGGCAATTCGCTCTGCTTTCGCGTCTAGCGTGAATTCAGTCAACTACATGCGTTCTATCAAAGCCATTTACAACACAATACTTTTTTCTTTTGACTTTATTCGCGTTGCTCCTTTCTGATAATCGGATGATCAAATTCCAGTTGTTTCATTTGTCCGTTCCGCGTAGCAAGCTTGCAGCGTCACAGCAGTTTGTTTTATTTAAGTTTTTTTTTGTTTTCGGGATGTGCCACAAAGTTTTACGGCAAATGAAAAGAAAAACGTGAAATTGCGTGAAATGTTCGAAATTTACAATATATATATATATATATATATATATATATATATATATATATATATATATATATATATATATATATATATATATATATATATATATATATATTGTAATGTTTAAACCAGCCGAACCAAAACCGTATAGTTTTCCTTTCTGAGCGCGAATTCCACTATTCATACACAAGTGTGTAGGCGTATGACTCTCCAATTCAGTCACATATTTTTCCCCATCAGAAACAAATTTTTCACAATAAAAAAAAATAATACAAAGTTTATACTCTTTCACGATGTTTCGTTCGATACGTCAAGGGTGGTTTTTTTTTGGTCAAAGATAATTTAATTCTGGGCACACATAATCTACGTCGTTGAATGAGAGTTCAAAAAATCCTACGAACTCCTGTCATTTCCTACGGAGTTTCGATTTATTCCATCGTGAAGAATAATTCCCAATAACGTATCTTTAATGGCCAGGTCCTTTCTTTGTTTCCCAAACGAATTATTCTTCATGATTGGGGTGGAATATCCACAAGTCGAATTTTCATAACCGAATATCCATAAGTCGAATATCCATAAGTGAATATCCATAAGTCGAATATCCATAAGTGAATATCCATAAGTGAATATCCATAAGTCGAATATCCATAAGTGAATATCCATAAGTCGAATATCCATAAGTGAATATCTATAAGTCGAATATCCATAAGTCGAATATCCATGAGTACGAATATCCATAAGTACGAATATCCGCAAGTGAGTATAGAGTAGAAATGAGTACCAGAAATGGCGGGAGGTTGAGGAAAAGTGAGTATAGAGGGAACCCAAACAAACTCACTTATCTCTACGTCCCGCCGTTTCTGGCACTCATTTCTACTCTATACTCACTGTGGATATTCGACTTATGGATATTCGTACTTATGGATATTCGACCTGTGGATGTTCGACTTATATATATTCGACTTATGGATATTCGTACTTATGGATATTCGTATTTATGGACATTCGTATTTATGGACATTCGTACTTATGGATATTCGTACTTATGGATATTCGACCTGTGGATATTCGACTTATGTATATTCGACTTATGGATATTCGTACTTATGGATATTCGTATTTATGGACATTCGTATTTATGGATATTCTTACTTATGGATATTCGTACTTATGGATATTCGACTTATGGATATTCACTTATGGAAATTCGACGACAGTGATTCTTTATATTCTGAACTGAAGATTGTGCAAAATTACATCGTTCTCGGAGTTTCGGTATGTTTTCTCAGTAAACCAAAGTCTCCGAATCGAAATTCGGTGAGATTATTGAATTTTCTCACCAAATTGATTGGCTGGGTTGAATCCGTGCAGGAGCCTATGTACACTTGCGTAAGAATGCACCGGAACTGAACAAATGCGCAAATACCCCTCACCGTTCTCGAGCCATGGTCGACGATCCTGTCTCTCTGAGTTTGTTTTTTTTTCCCTCGTCACAATGTAAAGTTATGAAAACCGCTCGACGAGACACTTTTTTTTGGTTCGTATTCCTTCTTATTTTTCATTTGTTCAACTCATGTATCTTTTTGCGTTTTTCTCGTTCGATCGAGATGGCACCGAGCACCAATGTACATTATATCGAAGCAATCAGACGACGAGAAATGAGAATTTTCACGGGCCACGAAATGAACAAGAGAATATTCTATTAAATTGGTGAGAAAATAATAATGATAATATTAACAATAATAATAATAAGAGTAATTGTAATAACGATAAAATACGATTAGGTTGTAAGGATGTCCGAAAGGCGGAGAAGCAACCGCCGAGAGAGCCACGCGTTATTTTTTTTTCTTTCAATTATCGTGTGAGAAAGTTTGTTTGTTTTTTACGTTCTCTTTTTTTATTAAACAATTTGGAGACTCCGCGGCGCGAATTGTTGTATCGTCGACAAGTCATGATCTCATATATATGTATGTGTATGTATGTATGTATGAACGTGTGTGCGTGTGTGTGTGTGTATATATATATGTACATGCACATGCGATTACGAATACTTTGGGCTAACGATTAATTTGTTACTAATTAACGTTTTCCGCAGGAGAGAATTATCGAATAAGCGTCAGTCTTAGGGAATCTCACGTGTTCCGACGTTCGATGGGAAAATCCATTTTCATTTCGAGTTTCCAAGCGCGACAAGGAATATTTGCATGTTATATGACTTTCGGAACTTTGGAGAGAAAAAAAATGAATAAACGAGCAGAAGCAATTTTTCTATGCTACTCTATTTAGATAGAATATTCGAAATGAGAATGACAAATTTTGTAAAATTTCAAGATCGACGGAATCGATCCATTGGACGTTTAGACGTGACACTGACAATGAGGGGGGGGGGGGGGAGCGAAACAAAGGGAGTTTGGCTTTAATTTCTGGCAACGGCATCCGTGGAGTATTAATAACATAAAACAAACAGCAGAATGCCTGCATTCTTGCACGAGGAGAATGAGAAGTAGCGAGAGTGAGTGAGAAAGAGAAAGAGACAGAGAGAGAGAGACAGGACAAAAAATGTAATAGCGAGTGCCTGTACGTCGATTGTGTAAATGCGCGAACGAATACGTTGGTACGTCCAGGATTGGAATGAGAGGGGCAAAAAAACCCACGTTTCGCGCGATGTATTATTGACTCCTCGAATGTTCGGGGAAGGAAGAATGGGCGGGAGAGGGAAAGGAAAAAAAAGATACCACTAATTCTATCTGTACCTATACTTTTTCAATAATATATTTTTTCAACGATTATTTATTTAGTTCTTGTCGACGAAATACGCAGATCGAGACTCGTACGAGTCTCCATATATGAATGATGCATAATGAAAGAGAAAAAAAGAATCGAGGATTCGTGTAATTCGCAAAACGTTAAAAAAAAAGAGAGAACACGACGAACAAAGGACACCCTTGTTTAATTCCATTGATAAAGGAAAGATTTAAAAAAAAATGGATAACACTTTATAATAAGTATTAAGGCGTAGTGCTTTTCCTAGAACTGAACATTAGGGAATAATGCGAGAAAAAAAAACACGAATGTGTATGAAGAATAAGTTTTTTTTTATCATGCGTGTCTTGCTCGCAACGGGCTCTTTTCTCGTCGTTTCGTCAATCTTCGCAAAATTAAATTTAAAAAAGTGTCCGGTGCATCGAGCAAAGCAAAAATCAAGGAAAACCAATCTGGTGTCTCGTTGATGAACACAAATTTTGGCCTTTCGTGTAAATATGTCTATTTAGGCCAACCGCCCCTCGAGTAATTAGCGATGCTGCCCTATCGTCACGACGAATCGTTGATCAACTTTGAATGCGGTCGTTCAAACTTGATCACTCGAGTAGTCGGGTCGAGAGCAAAATCGCTCGTAATTGTCGGATACGTGAATGAAAAAAAAAAAAAAAAAAAAAAAAACAGAGAAAGGTGAAAAAAATGAAATTTTAGAGCGGGAGGGAAACGAGAAAGGAGCCGGTATTGCGATTTCGACTATTATCCCAATTAATGCTACATATAATAAATAGTTACGAAATGTTTAATAATTATTGTCACGATCACTTATGAGATAAAGGATAGAGTATATTTTGTATTAATCATAGTACCGAATTAAAGCGATAAACGCAGAGGTCTGTGAACGACTGAGAGCAAACGAATTAGAGACATTTTTTTCTACTTTTTTTTCTGTTGTTTTCTTCATTTTTTTTTGTTTAATGCGATACTCGTAGATGTGCGATTTTTCCAACGTCTGTCAAACAATGAAAATAAGCTGCAAAAACACGATAAGCAAAAAAAAAAGATAAGAATGAGAAATAAAGATTGAGAGAACTAGAGAAACTTTACAGTTTGTGTTTCATTTCAACCCCGGACATCGGGCAACGCCCATGACGCTTTTTTTTCGTTGGTTTTTTCACTCGGCACCGGAAAATGAAAACTGTCTGGTGGAACTACGCGAGTCCAAAGGACGACAGACGTTGGTGAAACTCAATACCGATCTGGAGACGAAATTATTGTCAGCCGAAGATGCGAAATGGCAATTAAGGGGAACGAGTCACGCGAAAATTGCGAATACGAGACAATTGTGTTATTCCGGTTGCGTAACTTTATGAGTATTTAAAAAAAAAGCTACGAAGAATTTTAAAGTGACGAAACATGTTTTTGACCGAGGCTTTTGTAGCTCAGTTCGCCGAGGTGAAAGTATTTATAAACTTGTCGCACAATTGAATTAAAATCGATCAGGCAAACGGTTTTTATGGCACCGAGGCGTTTCAAATCTGTTATGAGTTGCGGTGAAATATTTCGTGGCTTTTTTGTGAAAATATTGAACGCGGAATTTTTTAAGGTGTCTTAAAAAAAATTATTTAAAAAGAGTTATCGGAATATTCGTTTAAATTGTTCTTTGCGATGGTGGAGTTCAACTGGTTTTAAATGTTTGGCATTTTTGTGAAAATGTTGCACGGGGATTTTTTTAAGCTCGGTCTTGAAAAAAAATTATTCGAAAAGAATTGCCGGAATATTCATTTTAATCGTTCTTTGCTGTGGCGGGGTTCAACTGGTTTTGAATATTCTCGGATATTCGGAAATGCGTTTTTTTTTATTGGAACGAGTTTTAGAGAAAACAATGCTTGGACTGATAAACTTTACGCTTCGGAAGATAATCATTTCAATGAAGAAAATGGGATTTTTATTCGTCACCCTGATATATTTTCGACGATTTTTTTTATGCTGGCGTTCTTTTTTTTTCGTATTCGGTATTTTCAAGTGACTCGAATGGCTAAAAATGATTTCAACGTTGCATCACTGTTAAATCGGTGTTCAGTTGGAAAATATTGTTTTTCAAAACTTTTCGCTGGTGAGCAACGCTCATCATCTTGCGTCAATATTTACTACCGTATATTTCTCGCCATTTAGAAGTTTCGTTAATTCCTACAGTGGTTGATGTACAACAAATTTGGCACGAATAGATTACAGCTTCAACAACGGTTCACAAAATACAGGCACATTTCATCGTCATTAGCTGATCTGTGAAACTTTAAAAAACATATTTTCGAAATTGAACCTTCAACTTGTACGTAGTTTTCTAAGCTTCCTCTTAATTGGCCAAAAAATGGTAATTCTTAAGATGAGTAACTTTTCCGAAAAATGATATACGATTTCTCCGATAAAATATAATTTATTGGGTTTGAGTTTGTTTGGGTTTAAATGTTCAAAAATGTCCTATTTTATCGCGTGTTTCCACGAACTTCAAAACCCCATAACTTTATGGGGGGGGGGGGGGGGATTCAGCTTCCCCGGACAGAATATCATCATTTATAACCCAATAAATGAGAAAATAGCAAAAATTTTAGGCTAATTTTTCGGAAAAGTCACTGATCCAAAGAATTACCAACAACCAAAAAATTCAACTAAGAACGGAGTCAGTACCAATTTTGAAAAAGTACGAAAACACCCGAAAAATAAATCCTCGATAAGAAATAAAAGTCCAAGAGCAAGATTTGTTTTAGAAAAACCAAACAACTGAAAAAAATATACAAGTCCATCGACAGCTTTTGTATATCCAGCTCTGATTATTTTTACCACCAGTAATTATTTTTTTTTTAAAGAAAACCCATTGTTTCATATCAATTTGGATTTTCGTCTTGAATTTGTGTATGGAAAAATTTACTCATGTCCAACGCGTCCAACGCTATCAAACAGAAAGTGAATTCAGAGGTGGGACAAGTGTACACCTCTCGCTAATAAAAAAAGCATTTTCTGTAGTCGATCTTTCGCATTCGCAAAAGCTTGTATATTAATAATTTCCCAGAGAAGTGCATGTGAAACTATGTTGAAAAATCGTACTTTTGTTCTTCGAATATATTTTTCATAATTATTTCAATCACCCATTTTTACGATTTCCCTTCTATATCGAGTGAAAAAACGTCTTCTGTCCTTGATAAAAAATGAAGAAAGCACATAATCATCGATAGAACAATAGCTGACGAAAATGAGGCGACGATTAAAAAAATCCTTAACGTATCCATCTCTGCTGAGGATTGAATAAACATGAAATCATTTGCCCACGATAATAACCGAAGGTCTAACTTTTTTGCCCATACGTATTTTTCATCCGAATTTCTTCACTGAACACGGCGAAAAATTGATTTGCATTTTGGCGTGAAAAGCAATGCGTTCGCGGTCACGAATATTGCTTTTCAATGCCAAAATCATCGACGACAAATTAAGATTACAAAGAAACAACAACCAAAGAATGCTCTTTCGAAGTTAGGAGAATATCTCACCTCTGCATTTGTACGAGAAGAAAATCGTTAATTGATTTTTTGTCTTTACGAGCCTCACGGACGTATCTGCGCTTGACGTCATTAATATTATATCGGTCACGAACGTGCGAAGCGTGAAGAAATAAAGCAAAAGACGTGTGATAATGTAGTAGTACGCGTTCGTTCCGCAGGCGATGAGCCCGGACGAACAAAAAAAAAACAAAAAATACCACAAAAACAAAAAGTAAAATAAAAATTTTGCTTACGTTCAATAGCGCCGGCCAGTATAAAGATGACGAGGGGAAGAAAAAAAGGCAACGCCAATTGGTGTTCGGAGTGTTTTGATGTATGTATAAACTTTTTGCCAAATCCACGCACCGGTACTTATACCGTTCATGTATAAACAATAAAACGCAATAATATTTTAGCCGCCGAGCTGACGAAGCTCCGGATTATTCTACGAGGCTTTCTCGCCACGCAAATTGTCGTGTCACAATTTTCACCTGTTCACCTGTCACACGAACATCGTCGAAGTGCACGAGAATGAACAAACAAACAAAAGATGTGTAATTACGACACTTTGCAGCACCATGGGCATTGACTCTTTTATGGCGACCTCGCCCCGTAGTTGAATTTAAAGATCCTAGCACCATCGGTGTTTGACTTTTGTACTTTTGGGGACTGACACAAGACTGTATCACGGTCGAGATCAGTGGAAGAACGAAAAAACAAAATCTTTTGCCATTTATAAAACAAATTTGTTTCACGAGTGACAATTTGTTCGAATTTTGGGGTATTGCATTTATTTTTACGATACAAATATATGTCGAACATTTTTCAATCTGTATCAATATCATTGATATGGAACGTTTCGAATTCGATGGGGCGAAATTCATATTTTTTAAATTTGATAAATTCCGCTAACGACATTTTGATAATCAATAATTATTTTTTTTTCATTCTACCACTGACACACCTGGAAAGTGAAACTCCCAAATTGGATGACGTCGAAGCTTGCATCGTCGGAATGCAACGATATTTTTCGTTCACTTTTTTTATTTTCATCATCACCCGAAGCCTTCGTTTGCAAGTTGAGGTCGTAAATTTCCGATAAGAATACGTAAAAACATTTGAGCTTTTTCACAGGCTAGACCAGCCAAAAAATTGAGTAATTAAGAAGAATTAATTTTCGTTGCATTTCGACGATGCAAACTTCAACGTAATCAAATTGTGACAAATGGCAATATTGCCGATGTTTTTTGTTGTACTCTATCGTGAAAAAGTCCAATACTCTCGTTCGATCCTGGAGGGCTGGACCTCACAATTGAGAACATTTAACGTCCTAAAGGACGTCACAACATAACGCCGCAAGTTACCCATAACAGACTCGTCCAAAATTCATGCTTTGTGATAAATGAGAATTTCGGTGGCAGAGCTTCGCGTGTGTTTAGAGACTGAAAGCAGGTTAGAACCTCGAGAGCGAGCTGTACTCGCCCTTGAGTTTTTTAATCGCGAAAAAGATGGAGAAAAAAAATTGATTCTCTAAATATAGAATTGCAATCAGTATTAAAATAAAAGAAAGACGAAAAATGAGCGAGAGAGAGAGAGAGAGAGAGAGAGAGAGAGAGAGAAGGGAAACGAACAAGACGAAATTCCCAACGTGTGTCCGAATCACGTTTCGAAGGCTTGGAATATTGAAAAAAAGTTACAGACGTTGGTAAACCTAGAACTAATCTCCCTCCGTGCGTGCTTCTTAGGCTATCTATGTAATATGCATTATCGTTGAATAATCATACTTCACGACGATGAATAGAATAAATAATATGAACGGAACTTAATACAGGGTGTCTATAATAATTTAACATTAATTATATTTAAAAAAGAAAACGTTTTAATTAAAGACAAAACCGCGATTTCGCCGCTACAAAATGGCAACCGTGGCAGGCAATCGTCAGCACAGGCAAAGATTGTAAATGAACGCACAAACACAACGTTCCATATTAGCTATAAATGTATCGAATTTATTTAACTTCCCCTTCGTCCGTTTCCTTTCAACCCGCAAAATGAGCGATTTAGTTCACGCGTCTCCGCCGATTATTGCGGGAAGTACCCCCGCAAATATCGCAACAATCTGTACTATAATTATTCATGTTTTTTTTTAAGTGCATATACGATGATAATATTAGTATTCACTACGACGATTATAACGATAATATTAAGAACAATATTAATAATAATACTGACGATAATAATAATAATAAGATGTTGCAAACAATTTTACCAAAAAGTTTAACAAAGCGAGGCAACAAAAAAAAAAGAAGATTTACAGTGTGTCCGTAGCAGTTAGAAGGCAGACAGTGTATGCATGAATTTGTCACTTGTATTATTTTCTTCGCTACGATAAAATCATCGACAGTTTGGTCCTCGCATACAAATTTTACACACACACGAGACAACAATTACCGACATCGTATTTTTTATGTGTATATAGGTATTTATGTATGACAAATGATTTTTCGAGATTCAAACGATTTCATTTTCACTTTAACGACTCTCGTCGAGATTGTATCGCCGGCGCCTCAAATCTCGTTTACACACCACATAAACACAAAAGCACATGTCGGAAAATAAGATTTTTAACGAGGTGGTGGGGGAAAAAAAAGTTGGCGAAAAAGCCTGAATTCTCCATTCGAAGTCGTGGACAAAAATTGCCAGGGACTTTCGATAAATTCGGAGATTTTTAGAGATAGAGAGAGACGGAGGGAGCGAGAGGGTGATTTCGGTTGGAGGAAAACTGAAACTGTGAAGAAAAAAAAACATTTGTATATGATATGTATAAGAGATGATGCTGAGAGAACATGCGATAAAAAAAACGAGAAACTGAGTAATCGGCATCCGGGAGCTCGGAGAACGAGAAATAATTTAAAAATTGATAAAAATAAAGGTGAAAAGAAGAAAAAAACTTTGCGACATATCCCGACCACGAAGTAATAATTCGTTTTTAATCGATTTCACGAAACAATAATCCGCAATAAAAAAAAATATAATAATAATGAATTAATTAACGTGAGCACCCGTAGCGCCGCATTATGTGAAGATCATTGTTATATCTTTGTATGAACCTTTAATACGCAATAAATAAAAATATATGTATATCGTCATTGAAGAATTGAGACGATCGATAATTTTTCTTACGTTTATTTCATCTTCGCCACTACATCCATTATTGTTCATCCTCCTGTTCGTTTTTTCGCTTCGATTGCTGCGATGTCCCTGGTTTGCAGCCATCTGAGACAGGCCCTCGCACTTGGGTGCCAATTTTTAATAAAACATTGAATGAGTCAAAATCTAAACAGACGTTCGTTGAATTGAGTAAACGGTTAGATACACAAAGCACGTGGTTTTTAATCCATATATTTATTATTTTAAGGGGTTATATACAGTCAGGAGGCCCAAATAGATCAATTTTTTCAAGAATTTTTCTTGAGAAGACCTTTAAATCTATTAACGTAAAAATTTGTACACATGTTATGGTAACTTTTAACTGTATTTTAACATTTTTTATTTGTAAAAATAATTATTTTGAAAGCTGCTATAGCTGATCTCCGGAAGCACCTCTAAAAAAGGCGTCTCGCGATGAGCACGATATCTCCGGACTGGATCATCTAAAATGAAAAAACCAAAAATATTTCGTTATTATAATGGATTATCTTGTAATTGATTGTAGGAATAAGAAAAATAATATTTTTTTACCAATATAGCGGCTTCTAAAAAAAATCGATTTTTGACAAAAATTTAAGCCTTGAATTGTTTATAAAATGAAGAATATTTATCAGTGAGAAAAAACCTTCGACTAATTAATAAAAAATATACTTGAAAAGATTGTGTTAAAATTTGGACTGATCGGTTCAGCCGATTCCGAGAAATTTTGTTCGCCGACTTTAAAAACACAGTTTTGAGAAAAGCGCGTTTAAAGTTTCAAAAACACTTTCGAACGCTCTGACATGTCATTACGAATGTCCGTGTAACTTCGAGAATATTCGCCGGATTGACAATCAATTTTCTGTGTTTTCACTTAAGGGGCCAGTCCACTCTGGAGCCACGAAATTTTTTTTATAAAAAATATGAATATAAAACTTGTTGGGCTTAAGAAATACAGTCTCGAAATACATAAAATACATATTCATTTTTATGTATTTTTTATTTTTAAGCATTCTCAAGTATTTTAATGTATTTTTAATTAATTAAAAATACATATTCATTTTTCGGTACAAAAACTATAGTTTAACGTAACGCCTCAAAAATAGGTGAGCTAGGTGGCTCCATCACAACTCGGCAACGACTTGTCTGAAACAAAAAAAATCAAAGTCCATTAGATTCAGTATGACACCAGCCACGAAATGACCCTCGGATATAAAGTATTATTAAAAAATAAAAATAAATAATAATATATAAATAATAATAATAAATAAATAAAAATAAAAAATAAAATGGCAAATGAAAAACTAAAAAAGTAAAAAAAAAACCGTTTTTTCGCAGTTTTTCGCAAAAAAGGAGTAAAAATCACAATTTTAAAACCATCGAGGGTCATCTTGTTGCGAATCATGTTTACAATATGTGATCCAAATTTCAAGAGAATCGGTTTATTAGTTTTAGAGATACGATGGAGCTAGATTTTGAAAACGTTGTTTCGAGAAAAACGCGTTCGAAGTTTATACTATGAAAAACTCTTACCTAAACTCAATCAGCAATTTCTGCACCGTACAAAATCCCTTCTGATTGCTCATCATCGTCGATTTCTTCAAGTCTTGCTTGCTTTCGATTTTTTGAAATTTTCTAAGTGGACTGGCCCCTTAAATATATGTACATTATGAAAATAAAATAAATAAAAAATCGATTTTTCAAAAATTTTAACTGTATATAAACCCTTAACAGAAAATACTTGTTTTACAGATTGAATATTAACCCTTACTACTTAGCACATTTCTGTAGAATCACGTATTTGCCACACTGGTGTTGATCCACATCCCAGCGACAAAAATTGTTATAAAAAGCAAACTATTGATTATTTTTACTTGGAAATTTTGTCAGATCATCGAAGGAGTTCACATTAAAAGACCTTTCAGGTTATTTAGCCGAAAAATCCAAATTAAACCTTACTTGCCACACTCAGAGATGGGCAAAAAGTAATGGAATTAACAATTAACAATTACAATTACTAAATAAACAAAATCACAAGCAGACAAAATCAATGGATAAAATTTTTTTTCACAGCCTAAATAAACAAAACCACAAGCAGTCAAAATCAATGGATAAAATTTTTTCACAGCCTAAATAAACAAAATCACAAACAGACAAAATCAATGGGTAACATTTTTTTCACCCATTACAACACTATCAAACACTATCAAACACTATCAGACAATTATCAAAGTAATTGATAATTGAATTACTTTGTAACAAATTACTGAAGTTACTAGTTACCACAAATACCAAGTGTAATTAATTACTCTGTAATTTAATTGAAAGCTAATCTGATACAAATCAATCGATTACACATTAGTTAAATTAATGTAATTGTGCGTGTTACAAAAATTCGATTTACAGTTCTTGCAATTCACGAGTGCGAGTAGACCTTACATGTGGTAATTCGTGTAATTGCACGTTACAGTAGTGTGCGCTGTTTGCGTGTCTACCAGGCACAAAATTTGTGAGTTTCTAAAGTTGACAGTCGCGCACACACCACACTTGATCCAACTTCAGAGGTTGTAATAATAAATAATAACGGAATTAGATTAAAAAGTATTTGAATACATTCTAATCAGGTAATTTTGTAATTAAATACATTATAACAGATTACATAATATGCACTGAGTAATTTGAACACAATGTAATGAAATCCAATTCAATCAAATTACTCTGTAATTGAATTACTTTGTAACCAGATTAATAATCAAATTACAAAGTAATTCAGGTATGTCCATCATGGCCACACTTCTGTAGAAAATACATCACCATATTTTCACATACGAAAAAAGTGGGTGGGATGTTTCCATCCCCACAGTGGCAAGTAGGAGTTGATAATTACAGAAACTGATATTCGTTGATTTGGTTACATTTAAATGTAACAAGGCATCTTCATTGGGGGAGACCTAGGAGGGTTGACACAGAGGTAAGTTGCAACAGTGTCAATGTCTCGGTAGATGTGATCGTTAGCGAGCTGGCAACAATGCCATTCTTTCATTGCTACGACCCGCGCCACTTGTCAGTTCGCTCCAGTGCTCTTGCGAGTTCAATTGCGTCACATCGACAACCGCGCTAAAAAAATTGGCAAAAGTAAGTTTTCGTGGTATTTTTCATTAAGCTTCAGTTACCTTGTTCATATATTTGACGGTATGCGATATGCATTGTTTGGAAGCTTACTAACTTAGTATTCGATTTGGAGTATTGAATTTGTCGTTGTGCAATGCTCTTCATCAATAGTGAGTTCCGAATCAAGTGACATCGCATTGTTGACACCCAGGAGGGTTGAAACATGATGTTTCAACTTACCTCGGTTGCAGTAATGTGTTCATACGTTTATATTTTGTGGTGTGGTTTGCAAGGCTAACATTTGTTTTATTTCAGATGCCGAGTAAATATATTAGGAAAACGGATAGGGGCATGGCGAGCCGAGAATATATGAGTTCGCCGCTGAAGAGGTTACTCTACGGGACGAAAGATCAAGCACAAAGAAAACGTGAAAAGTGAAGACGAGGAAGGGTTTTTTGCGTGTGTTGTATGGAATCGTATTTAAACAGCAGGCCACATGAAAAGTGAGTGCAATGCCTGGAGTGCAAAGCATGGTCGTACGAAGCCTGCACTGGTGAAGAACTTTCACATGTATGTCACAATTGTTTGTCAGAATAGAGATTGATTTGCTTTCTTGCCAAAAAGTTTCTCCTTCAATTTATTTTTTATTTTGCTATATTTTACTAATTAATTTCGTGAGATTCGTGAGTTTACATTCGTTTCAGTTAGAACTTATAACAATTCGTCAGACTGAATAACAAAGTGACACTTAATGCCGAGGTTAATTTTTTTTATTTTTAACAAAGTTTTTTAATAACAATGTGTTTTGACATAATTTATACCCATATTTTGTATCAATTCCCAGGCGTTTCAACTCACCTCGATAGCTGTTTCAACTTACCTCGATATAAGGAGAGTTGAAACAAAACGACTTTTATTGTACTTAAGGCCTAAGGCCACTGTAACGGTCCAAAAAAAAAGGTTTTTTCACGAATTATTTGCTTCCAAAATTGAAGGTAATTGAAAAAAAAACTTTTAAGGGTGTTATCGGGCATACATTAAACTTTATTATCAAATTTTTTTACAGCAAAAAAAAAAACAAAATGGCGGTTCCACGGCTATCTTCCCGGGGCATGTTTTGCTTGCAGGGCTCCGCGGCACGCAGCACCACTGGTGCACTTTTGAATCTAGAACAAAAAAAAACCATCAATCTAGAGGGTTATAGCTAGAGAATGTCGATCGGATTTTAAAAAGTATCAATTTTTGTGGATTTGGCGTGCGTTTGAAAAAAAAATTGATTTTTGACGAAAAAAACGGCTAGTTTTTTGTTAATAAAAAATCAATAAATAAAGTTATTGAAAATCCCGATCGACATTCTCAAGATAATGTTAATGTTCACATCTGGTCAAAATTTCAAGTAAAAAAAATGAAAATTGTTCGAGTGATGCTGCGTGCCATTTTGAAAAACCGTATTTCGAGAAAAACGCGTTTAAAGTTTTGCGAATAGTTTTTTATTGGAAAAAATAAAAAATCGATTTTTCAAAAAATTTACAGTGGCCTTACCCCTTAAGGAGTTTCGATACCAGAATCGAAATGCTTGTAGACGATTGAAATTCATATCACCGAGAGATTAATCCAACATGCATTAACTGTACAAAAACAATCCGTTTCACCACATGGTTTCGGAGATTTCTAAGGTTCCAGTTGAGTTTTTTTCGAGTATCGTTAATGAACCAAGTGGAGAAACCGCTTAATTTTTTAACACGACTTTCCTGACACTAATCGCAGTTTGTTCAGTTTTTAACATTCAAATCGAAGCATTATTTTAACCCCTACAGCCCTATAACTAGTGTTTACGAAGTGCCATGTGCCATGAAGGTTCAACTTGAACCTTCATCCATTCGGTAATACACGTGGCACTTCGTAAACACTAGTTACAGGTTAAAATAATGCTTTGACTGAAATTTAAAAAACTGAACAAACTGCGATTAGTGTCAGGAATGTCGTGTTAAAAAATTAAGCGGTTTCTTCACCTGGATAATTAATAATACTCGAACAAAACTCAACTTGCACCTTCAAAATCTCCGAAATTATGTGGTGAAACGGATTAATTTTTGGACAGTTAATGCATCCTAAATTAATCTCTCGGTGATATGAATTTCAATCGTCTACAAGCATTTCGGTTTTGGTGTCGAAACTCCTTAAATGGTTTTTTTTACCGGTAACATAATTCCTGCAGTCATTTCTAGTCGAAAATCGATTAGTCGATTAAAAAAGCTACAAAACAACTTCGGACTCAGCCGAATCTCTCGTTTCGATTGCGAGATATGGGGTGAAATCTGAAAATTGTTTCAACCCTCCTAGGTCTTCCCTACCGATTATTCGAAAATTACTAATTACTCTGTATTTATTCGAGGAAATGTTTGCGTCTCCAGAACCTGAGCAATTGAACTTCACAATTGAAAGCAATTAAAAGTCAACAATGAACTGAGGATAAAACTTTAAGGGGGAGGAGAATGAATTGTACTGGCGAATCGAATCGCGTGTCTTCAACATCGCCTGGCCTAAAAACTTCTTTTTCTCACGTCACCTGGCTATCGCCTTAAAAAAATTGCGGTCGATCGTCTGTGAAGACCGCAGCCGCATATTTCCTTCCTCTGTCGTCTTCGGCGAATCGTCTTGGTCGTCGAAGAACCGATCGCAAGTGCCAATGCGGAGAGAACGAGGAAAAGAGCGAAATAGAGGAAAAACGAGAGAGAGAGAGAGAGAGAGAGAGAGAGAGAGAGAGAGAGAGAGAGAGAGAGAGAGAGAGAGAGAGGCACGAAGAGACTACGAAATTGTCTGGAGAGCGTTGCGCACGCAGGTTGGCAACAGGTAAAAAAAGTATGTTCACCAGAGTCGAGTTCGCGGCGAAGGGGTCAGGAGAGAAGAGGAGAGAGAAAGGAACGCTCGTACGGTCTCGCTCGCAGGTGTCCGTTAAGGGGGAGACTTGACTCCACCGAGCAAGGTGGGGGAGTCAAACCTGACCGGTAGACTTTTTCCTGGGAGCTTCGAGTCGACTCTTACAATCGACAGTCGCTCACAGGAAGTCTGTACACACAGGTGATTTAAGCCGCTTTTACCTGTTACACTAAAAATACAAAAATACAATATGTGATCGCGGTGCGTGTGCACGTGTGCGCGTGTGTGTGTGTGCTCAAAATTATTTTTTCTTTCCATCATCAAAACTTTTTCATTTCAGTGCCACGACCATCGAGTACGTGCATACAAAATAATACACATTTACGTTGCATAATTTCAATTTACAATAATGTAGAAATTTCATATCTATCGCGATTTTATAACGATCTAGCCGGATCTGAGAGCTGAGAACGGATCGCGCATGCGCAGTATCATTCGTAGAGTAGCGACATTTTTGGCGTCGCAATTGTTCTTCTCTCGTTCGAAATTTCGTTCTCGTTTTGAGACGCAGGTTGACAAATGTTAACGAACAATCGTCAAACTATTTCGTTGCAACAATAATGACAATGTTTTTTTTATTAATAAAAATATAATTAGGTTATAAGGTTAATTATTACGTTATAAAAATGTTATGATTATCGCAGTATTGTTGGTATCAACGTAACTAGAGTGGTTGCATACTTATGGGAGTGTGCACATAAATTTGGGATGCCTAGGCATTCGATTCAACTGACGGTATATCGGGCATTTGTATTAGCCTCGAAGTATTCCAACGATATACCTGGAGGCGCATATTAAGTGTTCGTTCGTTTTGAAACAATATCCTTAACGAGCTCCGCTTATCTACTGCTCACCGACGTATTTTGTCTTCCGTAACCTCATATTTTATTTTTGACGATCCGCAAGCTCTTCTGGCGTTGCCGGCATTGAAATCATTTCTTCATGAGCTCTATACGCATCGTTGGACACTAGCGATTCTCTTTTCTTATCGCTCGCTCTCTCTCTTTCTCTTTTTCTCTCGTGCGTTTTCCGTCCCAACCATCGAGGAAAAACAGCTTTTGTCGAAAAGTTCATTTACTTTTTTGCGATGATGATAATTATTTGGGAAAGTTAACGTACGTGTTTCCTGGACGACTTGGCCTGAAAATAAACGCAAACCCTTGTTACTTCGTGAGATCGAAACGTCTTCGAAATATCGGTCCTCATCTTCGTCGCTTAGTATTTTCATTCTTTACCGTAAGATGTTTTTTTTTCGTACGACAACGCTTACCGCGAGCCATCACGTACGAGAATGGTGACTTCACCATATTTATTTTCACACAAAACTCGAAGAGTAACCAGCGGGAGAGCGAACCGGTCGAGCAACATTCTTGGCATTTGACCAGACTGTATCGCAACTTGTATACGCAAACTAGCATGTGCGCATGCGCGCTAGATCCTCGACGGGAAGGGACCCACGCGATTCGCCGTTCGTCTCTGTGGATCCTGTTAGCCCTCCCACTCCTCTCCCGCGCTACTGACGCCACGAGATCGCGCAAGAAGATGGCGCGAGAGACAAGAGAGAGGGGGAGAGTGAGAGAGAGAGAGAGAGAGAGAGAGAGAGAGAGAGAGAGAGAGAGAGAGAGAGAGAGCAAGGGAGATAGAGAGGAGGACAAAGTTTGCGTCTGTTGTGTAATCGACGGATGCTAACTTCAGATGATCAATGGTATGAATCGTTTGTTCGTTTCGGAAAAATTGTTAACGATATTATTACATTCCTAAAGAAAATTATCATAACCTGACTCGTCTGATTTTAGTTGAGTTTAATTCATTTTTGGTATAATAATCTCGGAACGTAAATTAATGGATGAAGATTAATTTTATTAATGTATTATTATTATTAATTAATAATATTATATATATATATATATATATATATATATATATATATAATAATTTATTGTTTTTTTCAATATTATTATTCTTAATATAATTATTGTCGTCGCAATACTGTCACCTGATTTGACCAGGCATTTGAGTGTAGGTATTTGGGCACCTTTTTTATTTCTACAATTCAGTACCAATATGGCTGCCAATTGTTCTCTCGCTTCTCTCGTACATATATTCTCGTGTCGTAGTATATTATGTACGTGTAACTCCCGGTCTCCAAGAACAGTACATACATCACGACTTCCGGTCATTACGCGGCGGAACATTCAGAGCGATAAGTTTGTCTGTGGGAGTGCATTGTTGTGCACGAGAGAGCCTAGCCTCTGAATTACCACTGTAGACCAGAGTTTCTATGCGCGGAACAATAATGTTGCCGTATACGACTAACTGTACGTCTGAACAATATAATTATACAACTGAGAGTTTGGTCGTTCAGAACTGGAATTTGGGTTTAAGGACGTACCGCCCGTACCTAGTGATGCCTAAACAGTGGGGCACGTTTGAGAATTTTTTTTTACAATCGTACAAATTGAAATTACGTAAATATTTTTCTTTCATTTTTAGTTTGTTGACACGAGAAACTAGTTTCTTAAGTATTGAATAAATATTTTCTTCCATTGGAAGAGCCTTAAGGGCCTACATCTGCCTAGAGGGCAGAAAAAAATGGCCCAATTTCGTTTTTTTTTTTTGGGAAACGATTGGTGAAAAAGAAACGCATTTTTTTAAACGAAGGTACATGTGTCGGGAGTCTTTACAAAAAAAATTACAAAAAAATATAGAAACACGACAAAACAGGTTCCTCGGCAGATGATGAAATTTTTTCGCGACGTTTGGCGGTGGACACTCTCCAGCTTAAACGATCCATCTGAAAATTAAAAAGCGATCGGGTTATTCAAGTTAACAATAAATACGAGTCGTTGACGATCGTCGATTTTGGAAATCATTTTTTTTAACAACGTGGCGACGAATTGAAACTCAAGCATACAAAATCTATGAAAAGTTGTCATTTTTACGTGAGTATTAAAAAATGAAGATCGATATTTGAAAAGTGAGATCGTCAACGACCTTTAAATGTTTCTTATCGCATCTCCTGTGAATTTGGAAATAATCCATCAAGTGGTTCTCGAGATACCATGTCCACCAACTTTGAAGTTTGGGGCCGTCCATATATTACGTCATCAATTTTTGCTGATTTTCGACCCCCCCCCCCCCCCCCCGAAATCATGCTATCCTTCCTATCGTCATAATCCAATTATCGTTACCGTCATCCAGCGACCAGACCCCCCCCCCCCCCCTATTTTAAAATAACGTAATTTATGGACAGCCCCTTTGAAGCATGGTGCTGCTACCGCTCGTCAGGCCGCCTGTTAGAAGCTGTAGCTCATTCAATTTTAGAAATATTTCAATGATATTTTCAGGGAATATAGCTAAAAGGTGATACTATCGAATAAAAATATTTTTAGAAAAACATATTTTCGACCCACCCAGGTAGATATAGACGATGTTGAAGTTTGCATCGTTGCAACGCAAAAAAAATTGTATTCTTTTTAATTGTTCGAATTTTTCAACACTTTTCGACTGCATAGATCCCTCAAACCTTTTTACCCATTTTTATTAGAGATTCACGACTTAAATTTTCATGGAAAAGACTTTAAATGATGATAAAAATAAAGAAATGAAAAATGAACAATCAAAAAATCGTTGCATTCCAACGATGCAAACTTCAACGTCTCTAGATGTGGTCGAGTGAACATTGAAAATTCGATTTCTTTAGTTCCGTTATTTATTTAATTTTTTCGATAATCGTTTATTTATATTGAGTTAGTTATTAAGTTTGAATATATTAAGTGCAGAAAACCACGTTTGTTTTTCCTTTTGGTTTCCGCGAGAAGAATGTTGACTCACATCAACATAATCGCGTTTCAACCCCCTCTCTTTTTCGACACTCTTCCGCGGTCACATACTTGTCCACATGTACGTGTTCGCACCGAGAACTCTTCGTGCATATGGCGTTATCGCAACGCGCGGTCACGAACAATAAAAGCGATTAGAATGTGCTAGCCAACTTCGCGAAAGAAAAATCGCCGTGCACCACGTAGCTTTTTTTCCTCGCTGAACGTCGTGACGGAAGTTGAGCTACTTTTTTCAAAATAAAATCAAAACAGAATTGGGAAAAAAATTAAGCCAAACGACAATCAATAGTGTGAGGCGAATCGGAAATAAATTTGTTCTGTTGGTGATAAATGATTAGATCATAGATATCTATGGGCTTTGCATTCCTAAATGAGTTTTTCCGAAATCTAAATGACTGGCTTGCCGCAAAAAATGTGTAGGGGATTCACCCTATTTTTCAAAATTCCGAAAATCGTTTCTGAAATACGACTTATGCGGGTATTGCTCGTTTAATATTAATATAATCGAACTATATTGTTCTAACATTATTTGGCAAATTATCCAGTGATCATAAGTTTTGCAATTATCGGAAGTGTCCGGAAACTTTTGGCCGGTAGTGTAAGCGGAACGACTTTCTTATTTATCAACTACTGTACACGCAAAGGAAACTGTACTTGCAAAGGAATATTATTTGTATGGTTCTCCATACCTTGCAAAAGAACGAAAAAGCGACCGAAATAATTGACTTTTCTACGAAAGTATAAAAACAAAATTGCAGCTAGAAGCGATGGAGCTTTCGCGTACACGCATCTACCTATTTTTTTCTTAAGGGGTAGAAGAAAAGCGGTGACGACCCGAAAATAAGGATCATTGAAAAAAATTAATTTTGAACAAATAAGTAAGATGATTGAAAAATCGTTCGGACATTCGTTTTTATGTACATTAACAAAATAATATACCAAATTTCATTTAAAAAAATTAATAATTGAAGAAGTTATAAATAATCTCGTGAAGGACCTTTGAACGTGAGGCTCAGTGGTGTACTTGATTTTGGCCACCCGGTTGATCTGAAACGAAAAAAAAACGAGTTTTTTTATCAATCCTTTGTTGACACACGTATATTTGGCCACCATTTTGACACACTAGGTCAATTTGACCTGGATAGTACTTCATTCGTCTACCATTAACAACCCTTCGGTCGATTTGATTTTTTTAAAATAAAGGATACACTGAACATTTCTCAAAATGTCTTCATAATTAAAACTCGGAAAATATTAAATTAAATTCGTTTACAATCATTATTAAAAATGTTCAATTTTGGAACAGTGAGTATTTTATTAATAATTCATCCAGGTTAAAATGACCCAGTCAACGTAGGGTTAAAATAGCTAATATTGGCTAAGACTTGATCGAGCTTTTTTCGTTATCGTGTTTCAATTATCAAACAAACATTTTCGAATTGTTTTCTCGACTTTCCGAAGAAAAATAACATCATTATTAAAAATAACTGATGAAAAAAAATGTTAAGATAAAAACGTCGGTCAAGACTGAACTACTATTACACTGAATAAGTGTAACAAATTCCAAGTCAATCTGTTCATCAGACGTCGAATAATCGTGTACACCGTTTTAAAAAAACATAGTTTCGAGAGATC
The DNA here is from genome assembly GCA_944452715.1 of Ophion slaviceki. Lineage (NCBI taxonomy): Eukaryota > Metazoa > Arthropoda > Insecta > Hymenoptera > Ichneumonidae > Ophion > Ophion slaviceki. The sequence continues at coordinate 27,434,557 of OX101785.1, read as the reverse complement.
GCGTTAAAAGTTTTATTCGCAGTTCCATCGTTCCAATAAAAAATTTACCTTCAATCTGCGATTCCTGCACCATATGCTGAACCTTCATCTCCAATCTGAATTGCTTCAAGGGACGAACGAGCGTTCGTCATTTTCGCAGTAGCCTAAACTCTTAAATGATGCAGAATAGAAAAACTATTGATCGGGGCGCGCATACCACATTTAATTTTTATAGGCCTCGTCAACTCGAACGAGATCGTACTATAGAGCAAAGAAGCGAGCGTAAGGTAGAGAGCGTTGGTCTTCACGCTGTAGGGAAGTGAAAGGCCTCCGATGTACATTTTCATATAACGTGGTTACATATATATATACGCGATGACTCACTTGCTCCCAGCTACCTATAATGTTTTCACGTCCTTGGCGTTATCGCACGTTTTTTTTTTCTTCAAATCTATATTTCATTTGCATATCACATTACTATTCTTCGTATCTAATTGTGCCATATTATGAATACTTGCGTTACGTCAGGACTTTGGTCCGTACCCAAATGAAAATTCGAAAGCCTCTGGACGAAATTCTAAGCCAATTTTCTTATAATTTTTGGTCTTTCGCAAATGGTCTCCTGGAACTTTCGAGTTCATGATCTTTGATAATCCGCATTGGATAATATTGCCATTCCGCGCCATTATCTTGTACACTGTCATTTGTCATCTTTTTCAATTAAATAATAGATAAGGTTTCGAACCCCCCCCCCCCCCCCTCCGATCGGGCTAAAATTTTGCACAAACCTTCGTTTTTATATTTTAAGGGAACCCCTGAAGGGATTTTTAGCGACTCGCCATAGTTTTCGAGATATTGAATTTCAAAGTTTCTTTTAAGGGTAAAGTTTCCTCTACTCCCCCCCCCCCCCCACCTCCCGCCCGATTGAGCTGAAATTTCGCACAAACCTTCCTTTTAATATTTTAAGACAACGCCCAAAGGGATTTTTGGCGACTCGCAATAGTTTTCGAGATATTGAATTTTTAAGTTTTTTTTTTGACGTTGCGGCTAGCCGTCCGGTTATCGGACGAATAAGCGTATGTTATTCGTTCGGATAGCGGCTCAGTTCACACAGTTCACGCTGTGCAACGCCCCAAACAAACAAACGCAAATAAATAAACCAACCATAACAAACAAACCCAAACAAATGAACCTAAACACAAAACCCTAACAGATAAACCTAAACAAAAAAACCCCAACCAAAAAACTGAAACAAACAAACAAACCCAGGCAGATAAACCAACCCGAACCAACAAATCTAAACAAACCCAAACAAACAAACACACCTTTTAAAAAACCCAAGAAACAAACCCAAACAACCAAACAAACCGGATTAAAAAAATGCCAACAAACAAGCAATCAAACCGAAACAAAAAAACCCAACAAACACACCCAAACAAACAAACCAAACAAAAATTATAACGATTTTATTCGGACGACTACGTGTAAATGATTCGTCCGGATAAATAATAATAATAGTCGTTCACCATACGTTTGTCGTTTCGTTGGAATTTCCATCGATTTCGCAATCGCACATTATATCGAATGTAAACGAGGTCTGGTCTCCTACCCGGAACGTAGCAGGTGTTGCGTGAGAGAAGCCCATTTTGGGTTACAGGTGTGCGAGTGTGTCTCTTGTAACCCGTGGCCAGCTATCATACAGGGGTCTTGCAGACCATGGGTATTCGTTTCGTGTACCTCCTAGTTCGAAATTCCATCGAAACTCGATGTCCACCCAGCGGGCGGGTGTAGACGTATACATATGCACATATCAATATGATTGGCAACACGTCGTCACGCGGAAGGCCCATGAATAATTTAATATGGATTCCTAAATAAGGGGTACGCTCGATCGGATCGATGATCAATGAATTCGTAGTCCCTTCGATCCTCAAGGTGTAGTCAAAACAAATGAAATTCAAATTTACATCGACGCCTATTTCTGTAATCGAAGTCGAATTATCCTTGGAGCAATTATTCAAATCAATTGGAATAAGGCATTTTTAAAATTCGAAAAAATGTAACTTTTTGATTCAACTGATTTTCTATTTCCAGAGATTTGGTCATGATGGATCCACCGAGAGACATCCCGTTCGGCTACAGTTAGAAAAAAAAATTCGCAAGGGCTCGAAACGAAAAACTGAAGTTAAGTTTGAGGGAGGAAAAATAGATTGTCAATAAAATGACGAAGATATCGTGGCTCGTCGGGTTTTTTCTCGTAATAACAACGAATGCGACACTCAATCCGGACGGGACCAAATGCGGACAGAAATTGTGCAAGACTACGGAGTATTGCAGTCCTTACGACATTCAGTGCATACCGTGCTCGGCGATTTGCGATCCATCCAGTCACAATCATCAGACCGAGCTGTGTGCAAAGGATTGCCAAGGTAAGGAGGATTCAATTGACGTTTGTTATTTATTTAAACATCACACGGATTGAATTATACATAATTTCGAACACTTTACAGTGAAATATCATTGTAATGATAAATATATTATTTTCTATAATTTTCCGTATCGTCTCTGCACTTGTACGAAAAATCTGAGCAGTTTCATCTCATTACCTATTCTTATAAAAATTCAGCTTCAAAAGAACTGAAAAAAAGTATTTTTATTTTGGAATAAGGTTGCACATGTTGCAGTCTTCTTAGCACCGTACTAGGAGGTAAATTTGGATAAGGTTCCGACCCGCCGCTGCCCCCCCCCCCCCCCCGACCGAGCTAAAATTTTGAACAAACCTCCCTTTTAATATTTTAAGACAACCCCTTAAGGAATTTTCGGCGACTCGCAATAGTTTTCGAGATATTGAATTTTCAATTTTTTTTTTTAGTGTAGGGTTCCGAACCCCTCCCCTCCTCCGATCAAGCTGAAATTTTGCTCAAACCTTTCTTTTAATATTTTAAGACAACCCGTAAAGGGATTTTTTGCGACTCGCAACAGTTTTCGAGGTATTGAATTTTTAAGTTTTTATAAAAATGTGCGCCGATTATATATGATGTATTCCACATGAATCCGGTGGACTTTTTCCCTGACTCCCGACAATTCGATTTTTAAAAAAATCTGATTCCATTGACTCTAGAAGACACCCCGAATTTTTTTTGCATTTTTCGTAACAACCCTTATTAAAAAAATGTTTTTCTCCGAAAAAACGATTTGATTAAAAAATCTGAAAAAATCCCAAAAATGCGTGATTATATGTAAACATTTTCAAGCTATTACCCGCAGTGGAAGTATGATTTTTTCTGTGCTTTCTGAGTGATTAACGTTAACAAAAATCTGAAAAATTCAAGTACCGCTTACTTCGGGCAAATACTTAAATATTTTGATACCCACTATACATTTTTTGACCATTTTTGAATAACCAAATCACAATCATCGACCTTGAACAGTTAGCAGTCAATTCTTCGGATTTTTTTAAACGTTAATCGCTGAGAAAGCCCAGAAAAAATCATACTTTCACTGCGGGTGATAGCTCGCAAATTTTTACATATAATCACGCAATTTTGGGAATTTTTTCAGATTTTTAAATCAGGGAATTTTTTTCGGAGAATTTTTTTCTGACTAGAATGTTGTTTCGAAAAATGTGAAAAAAATCAGGGTGTCTTTTACAGTCAATGATATCAGATAAAAAAAGAACAAATCGAATCAATCGAAACAATCCCAAATAAACCCAA